>CM052202.1:2314382-2373695 GCA_028455805.1 Lasioglossum figueresi | reverse complement strand
TCTCTCTCTCTCTCTCTCTCTCTCTCTCTCTCTCTCTCTCTGCACCGCGCTGTACGGCTTCCGCGCATCCTACGCTATGCACCGGAACGGAGGAGCATCCTGCGCCCACCGAATGACCACTTTTAGTGTCTCGCCGAACGACCGCCGGGGACCCAGGAGGAAGCTCGCCCCGCCACTCGAAATTATCTCTCCTAATTACAATAAGAAAACGCGATACCCGCTTTCCGTTATCATCGCTCCACAAAAGCGACCGTAGCCGTTCCCGGCTGTTCCCATTCAGCATTTACGGGTGATCGTCGTCGATCCAACCATTCCTCTGTAATAGCCAGACTCGATTCTCGGTGTCGATAAACACGATAATTTTCCGGGCGATCACACCGTCTACGAAAGAATATTCATCGATAAACGATGATCCCGCAAAGAGAACTACTTGACGCTCCATCTGCTTTAAACTAGCATGTATCGAATGAAATATGAGACGCGTGCGACAGTACCGTAATCCGAATACAGACAGAACGTATATTTGCTTCACATCGGACGTACGTTTGGATTCAGTTTAGATTGGACCTAGATTAGACGTAGACCAGATGCAACTCTACGTTGAGCCAGGGTTAGGTAGATTGAGCCTAAATTGGACGCATGTTTGGATTTAGTTTAAGTCCAAGTATTGTAACCTAAAAGCCTGGCATCAGCGCTGTTGAACCGCAGCGCATGAATTTGCGTACGGGGAATTCACTTGTCGATCAAACTGTCGAACAGAATGTATCTGCATACAATGCTTTCGCAAAGAAAACTTTAACTTGCTCTACTTTAATTCTTTCCATCGACGAAAATCTGAAACGCGTAGAACTCGCTCGTATTCCCGTTTGTATCGAAATTCGGGCGTGAAAGGAAGAGAGGAAGGAACGATCATTTTTGTGTACACACATAGCAGCAGACCTCCATAAAATTAAGGGACAAACCAACCCTCCCTCGATTTGACAGAACGCGGGCACGATGTACGGTGTACGGGACACGCGACTCGTCGGCCGCCGCTCGCCCGAAAAATAATTAACGGGATTAATTCTACCAGCCATAGAAGTAATTAATTACGAAGGGCGCGGTGGCCGGAGAAGCCGCGGTCCGCCGATCATCGTGTACACGTGGGCGAGCGATAAATCACGGAAGATTCACCTACTTCGACGGCGATCTCGGTGTCGCTAAACCGCACATTTCCCTGCTAACGGTTCGCTCTCTCGTCGCGGTGCTTTCTCACGTCGAAAATTTCCATACTAGATACACAATACGCCCATAAATCTCCGGCAGGCGCGGAGATAGCGGCCCGTCGTGGAAAGAGCAAGCGAACGAGCTAGCTAGCTCTGGCAACCGAGATGCTAGAGAGGGAGAGAGCGAGAGTGAACGTACACGGCCCGGCGGCGGTGTCTCGCTCTCGAATTTCGTTGCGATCGATTTTTCGCGGGTCGCGGGAATTCGCCGGAGCTGGGAGCGCGCAAATTGCCGCGCGAATCCCTTCACGGACTCGCGTGCGCCGCGATAGGGCACACAGGGGCCGGGCTGGCGCAGTCTCGCGACGTAATATCGATCACCGCAGGACAATCCCCTGCTTCCTTTATCGCGCCAGCTATTCCCATCGTTCGCGGCGTCGCACGTGCGCCCGCAAGATCGAGCTCCACGTTTTTACGCTCCTTGTCGCACGAGCCGAAATCCCGTCGGCTCGTAACGGGTCGCGCCGCGCAACCTTGACAACCTATCCGGCGCGGAACGGTCGACCATTCAATATTTTCAAAAAGCAATTTCGCGTTAGACTGTTTGCCGTGGCGTGCCATTGCCTCGGGATGAGAAGAGCCGAGGCAGGGTCCCCGGGATATCGCGAGCACGTGCGCTTAACCACGTAGGAGCACACACGAGCGAGTTGCGGGGTGAGTCTGAGTAAACGGCGGGGTTGGGCGAAGTGCGTCGCTTGCGATATCGATGCCAGACGCGATGCCTTTCGGGAGACGTTGATAACAGGCGGGCCGACTGCCGGAGATTGCGGGACACGCATCTTCTCGAGCCTCCCTCGGTGACACAGCGTGCGGGATATCGCCGTGACCCGAGTTTATGCGGAAACGCGTCGCAAGTGGAGACTTGCGGTGCCTAGCCTGCGTCTTACACCGAGTGCACGCTCGTATCAAGATGTTAATGTAACGAGTTTCCAGTCTTTGTTACCTGGCACGGTTGTCGATGTACCGGGATCGTTGAGGGCGACGTTCGATATCCTCTTAGAAAATAAGTGGGTCGAAGTTTACGTTTGCGATAGATACATCAGAGGTTTAAGATACATCCAGTTCTCATTAGCAGCTTCAAAGACCCGAAATCTTGAGAAGAGCTGTTTCTCTAGGATGGGGACTTTCCTAGATCTGTCGTGGATCGTTAGTGCTGCTTCTTCTTGTAGAAGGAACTCTAGATTGTGCAGATGAAGCAGCACGAATGGTAACAGCCTTAGAATGCAGTATCCAGTAATCCTACAAAGAAAATGAGAGTTTACTCGAGCTGAGGGACTGCAGATCTTGGAATCTCCTAATTGAAGGGTCCTAAGATTCTAAGACGATAACCAATGTGAAAAGAGTGGAACGTGTCTAATCGTGTGTCTAACGATGTTAATACGTTCAACGTCGAGTAGATCGTCGTTGTTGGGAAAAGAATTTGTAGCGGGTCGGATCGTGAAGATAAAGGAGCACGATTAGTACGGGACAAGTCTAGAACGCAGTATCCGGATCTCCTATAAGGAAAATGGGAGTTTATTTAAACTGGAGAGCTACAAGTCCCAGAAACTGCTAACGTCAGCGTCCTAGGATTCTAGGTCTGACAAGAGAAGACCATGGAGAAGAACGGAATGTGTCTAATGATGGGATGCGTTTAACGTACAGCGAGTCGTCGTCGTCGAATGCCGGACCTTTGAATTTTTCTGTACGAAGAGTGAAGTGGGGTTTCGCGTCGCGCTGGAGCAGACTCAAAGGAGTTTCTCCGGTCAGAGGAGTCGGAGAGACGTCCGAGTCAAAATTTCGCGACACGTTGGAGGACCATCGAACAAGCGGCCATCCTTCTTCCGGTCCTTCTTCTCTAGACGCTGGCGTATCCCGGCCGCAAGAACGAAAAGAAGAAAGCGAAGGATTTCGTCGTTTCTTACGGCCGGATCCCTTCTCGAACCGGTTAAGGATTCGACGATTTATATCCTCGCGTAAAGGGGCGCTTAGAGCGTACTGGCATCTTACTCGGACGCTGGTATAGCCAGATGAGAACGGGGGAAAAACGAGGGAACGAGAGAGCATGCGTATCGAGACAATACGACTCGATCCGAAGCGAGCCGGAGAGAGAAAAAGAACGGGAGAAAGGGAGACGTCGAAAGAGAGCGAGCGCGCGCTCGAGAGAGAGAAAGAGGTCGAGCTTTTGTAACGCGCCACCTCTTAACAGGAGTTTTGCAATTCCAAGAGAGATCGAGTCTGAGAGAGAGAGAGAAAGATAGGGGTGTGCTGGGGGAAAAGAAAGGGGAAAGAAAAATTCCGCGGGCGGAACGAGCGTCGCTCCTGAGAACGGAACGATACGGCGTTAATTGTGACCCGACGAAAGTGGAGGCAGGGAAAAGTTCGACGGTGGGACCGTCGAAAGAGAATTAAGCGATTCGAGATGAATTTTACGGGCCGCTTAAGATTCCGCCGAGATTCTCGAGTACTTTCGCCTCGATCCGTTTTTCTTCGAGCTTTCCGAGGGCTGGCTGTGCTTGTTCCGCGAACGTCAAGGGGTGAGAAACACAGGGAAGAACGAGCCGGGGCTACGGCGAACAGTGGGACAAGGAGCGGACGAGGAGAGGTAGGGGAGAGAGACGGCTGGCTCGTTTCGTACCTTCAGCCTTTTTAGGAGGAGAAGAAAGACCGTGAGCGGCGAAGAAGAAAAACTGGAGGAGAAGGGTGACGGAGTAAAGGGTCGACGACGACCTGAACAAGGACCGCCGACGACGATTTACCGCTTCCTTAGACGCATTGGAACGCGGCCTCGTTCGCTATATCCTCACCGACGTTAGAGCCTCTGCATCGTTTCTCTCTCTCTCTTTCTCTCTCTTTCTTCTGCGAAAAGCTGGATGTAGCAGAGAGGCCGTCGATTTTCGAACGAAATTTGTGGTCGCCGCCGGTGAACGCCGGCCAACGACCGAAAACATCGAATCTACATGGAGACCTGCTGCCCCGCTCGCCGGTCAGTGTTCGACCATTCCAGACGTCCTGGTTTTTACGGAAGCTCCCCGATACCCGTGGAATATTTTAAACTCCAGAAATTCCGTTCTCCGTCGTTCATCGTCGGACATGACATGTTCGCCGATACAGAAGCTTCTGCGCAGCTGATCAGGATCCACCCGCCGTGTGTGCCCGACGTTGAAATCCATCCGGTCATCCGACGCCTCTGCCGAGCATCGGCTGCCGGTCTCCGAGCTGCGCTGGTCAGGAGCTGCGCGGATCAACTGACGAACGATCGATCGATAGGTAATCTTACGCGGGCGTACCTTGTCTGCCACGATGCGCGCGGACAAAGGACATCTGACTCGTTATCGTGTGTCGAAATCCATGGGACAGGGGAAGGACGCCGTGGATAGAGAAATGCCGTCGCGTCGCGCCGCGTCGGTGGAGTAGCCTCGGTAATTGCCGCGACAGTCTCGAGCAGAAGAGCAGAGGAATCGAGCCCGAGGAAAATGAAACGAGACGAGATCGGCTACGTACAACAGGGTGCGTTCGAAAGCGGGAAGAGAGATCGGCGAGAGGGAGAACGATCAAAGGAGCAAAGGAGAGGATTACTTTGGTTTAGGCGATGGCCTGTAGTAACCTCACCGACTGCGGCCGAGCAGAGTCGGATCGACTGCACGGACCGAGACGGGAGGAAAGGAGGAAAGGAGATGCTGGAAGGACGAGAGCCAGCGAAACAGCTTCGAAGAGAGAGAAACCGAGCCTTCTTACCCAAGGAACCGGTTCTCTCGACTCTTCGTAGCCTGCTACGACTGCCGTGCCGGCTGCCCCTCTTTTGCTTTACCTCTGAGACATGGCACTTAGAGTCAGCCGGGCCTCTGCTCGCCGAGATCCGCGGGTCTTTCAGCGGTCGGACCTTGCACTTGCCTTTAAATCGCTCCGCGTCAACTAACTCTATAATATGCACTCGTCCGAGCATCCTTCCCCGATCCGCACGCTCGCAATTCGCATCGTCCGCCGCGCAGCGCCGAGCCGAGCGAAATCCAATGGAATGCGATTGAACCTTCCACCGTCATACTACTTTCATCCGTTTAATTAGTCTAGCTTTGGAGGATCCGGCACAAACGAATAGGTTCGTTTTCGCTACGCGGCCGTCCGGGATTGCGCTCCATCGCTCGAATCGCAAACGAAAGACTCCTCGATTGTTGGCTGACTGTCAGAGCACAAACGCGGATAACGCAACGCACGATTAAGCAGATTTTAATCTTAATACCATGTACTCTGTCCGAAAAGTTCACTTCTACCCTCGTTTTTACTCTCGTTTCAATTTTCAATCGATTAAATTGTATTATCCCCGGTCTACCAATGAATTACCATTTTAAAACACTTTTATGCTTCAGCGAGCAAACCTATGATATAAATCACAACTGCACACCTATAACCTTCATAAACTACCGATAAAGGCAAATTTTTTAATCGTCCCTTTCCGCAGGACAGTTCGTGAGAGATAGCTTTGTACTATTTGCGTCTGGTGCTGAAAGAACAGCCATTTCACGCACGTCAGACGAACAATATCGCGGCACTGTAGCGCTCGCCGTTGAATTGGCCGAAATGTCAACGCAATAAATTTGACCGGCGGAGAAATAGGTGGATCGGTTCGTTTCAATCGCGGGGTTATCGCGATTCGATTGCGCATCAAGATTATCGGGTCTCCGACCGCGGAATCGGCTCTATTGTTTTCCCTTTTGAATCAGCCGACAATACACGCCGCCGCTGTCACGAAATGTTATACCATACAGATCGGTAACTACGATTCCGGGACTAGATTCACGATCCCCAATCGCGGACCGCGCCGGTGATGCGTTTGACGAGCGATTTCTGGATAGAAGCATCGGGGATCGGAGTCCGAAGATCGGCGACGTCTGTGGATAGCGGACCGGTTGCACCGAGGACGACCTTAACCCTTAAATGCGCGTACTGTTACCGCTCGGGGAAAACTTGAAACGTGCGGAACAGGTTTTCTACGGGGAGAGAGAAAGACAGACGGAGAAACAGAAAGAGTGAGAGACGCCTCCATTGTCACGGTGCTGGGCAGGGCGCGGCTAGCAGTTTCATAGACCGCGGACGATTCTATTTAGTCACCGGCGAGGCTGACTTCTGCGACCAGGGCTTGGATTTCACGTCGATATTAGGTTTCCGGCGAATCCTGCAATCGAGACGTCGCGAACCGTGCCCCGTGTCGAGTCGGCAAACAATTTGTCCTGGAACCTTTAACAACTCGCACGGAGCGTACAAGAATTTTAACCCTCCTCCGATTATTGAGAACGGAAGCTTCCGATTGTAGTAAATACTAGACTTTGTCACGCGATTCATTTATGCTGGGATATCATGAAATTCCTTACGGATATCTGGAGCGAGCAGTAAAGATATTTTATAAAGATGGTTCGTTGAACTCGTAGACTCTTAAAAATAAAAGAACGATACAAGACGAGATAAAACGAGATCGTTGCACGTTTTACACCGTTGATCAAGGGGCAGGGAAAACTGTGTGAAATCGACAGGACGGCGAGTGGGCGGAGGGAATTCCGGTAGAAGGGTCGTTTCAATAAATTCATGGGAAAGTCACAAAGTATCGTTTATTGAACCGAGAACACCCAAGTGTTCTACGGGGTATAGCGGAAGGGATAGAACGCGGAAAACGTAGCTATGTGCGGGCCCGCGGAACCCCGGGAAGTGAGAAAGCGAAAAGAGGAAAGGGAAAGTGGGATAGAAACGGCGAGACGCGAATATACGCGCTGCCCTCCGCTCCGTTGAGTTATAAATCGCGGATTTCTACGTAGGTGACTGCTGGCCGCACGTATACCGTAGTCGGACGTCGGATGATCCATTTAATACCGCGCGCCGCCATGCGGCATAAATCACGCGCACGTTATACCGACATGTAATATAACCGACGTCGTGTGCTTTGTGCGGCACAGAGGACCGCAGGACCGTCTATGACCGCGTTTATAATCGTCCAATGTCGCGCTCAGACTTTCATTTTGCCCGCGTTTTTTCAAACGTTCAATTTAATTTGCAGCGCTGTCGTATACGCAATAAGTAGACTGCGGATCTCTAAGCATTCGTGAAGAAATTGGCTGGTTAAAATATAGAACAGCGAAAGATTCGAAAAATCGAAGGATATTGCTCCGATGTTTTTAATAGAAAAAATCTATTAAGGTCTGAAGTGAATTTCGATTTAACTCGTGCTGTCCATAACAGTTGCAAAACATTTTTATTTTGCATAAAGTTCCGCGGTCTAGCGATCGGGAACATATAATTCAACAGAAAATCAGCATAAACCATTATGCGAATTTAATTAGCCTGGTAATTGTTCTATTAATATCCCGAGCACAGTCGAACACGTTTCCCGAGACCGTGGCTATTAACCGCGAGTGGTCCGTCCGTTTTCGAGAGTGTACGTCGGTGGAGCAACGGCGACAACGTTGTTAAAGAAAGAGACTGACCGATCAGGAAGCTCGTAACAAGCGTGAATTTACCGCAGCCGATTAAAGCGAACGCAATGGACAGCGAAGATAGACGAGCGGGGTGAGGTCCGAGGCCGGGGGGTGCGGGTTCACCGTCGCTAATTGTCGGCCGGTCCGATCGTCGGGCCAGTTCCCGTTTAATTGCGTCGATTTTTCAGAAATCACCGCGCCGTGATCCGCGACCGAGGGAAGGATCCGTTGGAAGAGACTTTCGGCCCCGGAGTCGTATCGGGTACGGCCGTCATAAATTCTATCGCGTATATCCGGGCATTCCGAGCGTTTCGTAGCCATTCTCCGTGTAATTAACGCCGGATGAGTCGGTCGGTGCGAGTGGCAGGGGTGAAGAGGTGAAAATCCATTAGCGCGAAACGTCACGCGAGAAGGGTCCACGTGAAATTAACCTGCTATACGATCGGCCGGTGCTTTTTACGCGGAGAGAACAGCCGTGCCGAAGAAAAAAAGAAAAGAAAAAGGAAAGAGAGAGAGAGAGAGGCGACCCGACGCGGAAACGAGCCGACGGAGAAATTCGCTCGTAAGAAGGTGCGATTGGTATGCGTCCCCTACTGTTCGAAGATAGCACCGCCGCCCCCGTGCCCGCCGCTAATTAACTTTTATACCGAGCGTGTTGGTCGCGCTCTAGAAATTCTGCCGTTCCTTATTCGCGCGGGAGAGAAGATTGCCTCGTTTCGATTCGTAAAAGGGGGCTAATTGTGAAATTCGATTTCGTCCGGCCGGTCGTAACGAGAAAATTAATCCCGCGATTTATCGGACCGAAGAAATATTCCCGATGAATGGGACGTCTGATTGGTGTTCGTGGTGGGATAAAAAATCTGAATGATTTCAACTCCGAATCTGGAGCTCGGGCGGATACTACACGAAGAAGAGTGAGAGAGAGAGAGAGAGAGAGAGAGAAAACTCGCAGACAAGGGGTTTCAGATCCACCCCAGGCTCGGAAATTCCGAAAGACCGAGGGCAAGGCGTGGGCGGAAGAAGCGCTGCCGCGTAAATTCACCGGCTCGCGCCTTAAATTGCGTAATTTATATTTCCAGGCCCCCGGTTTCGGGCTGGTCATAATTAATTACGTTAAAGTTCGCTCGGGGAACAGAGGCGGCAAAGAACGGCGGGCCTGGCAGAAGACCCGGGACGGGTCGTGGGAGGGTCGGTACACCCGTCGTCGAGACACTGGCTTCAAAACACGAACATTCTTGCGACTTGTACGCGATACCATCGGATTCCTGGCGGATCGGCGGGCGAATCGCGCGATCGATTACACAGAGTCGCTGTTCGAGGTGGGCCTAAATTTTCCGGGTCGTGGATGATTCCGGGGAACCGAGGTGAAAGAAGTCGAGGAAATCGGTCACGCGAGCACCATCGGAGCCGGAAGCGACGCTGTCGGTGGCACTCGGGATCCCATGCCCACGATGTTTCGTCGTTCGCGGGTATTTCCGGCGAACGGCCTACGTCCCAGGTCCAACCCCGTCGGCCGACGGCCGTTTTTCACCCGTTTCCACGGTGCCGCCACCGGTGGAGATGGCGGCGCTGCCGGACGAAGGGGTGGGAAACCAGTTGGCGTAGAGAGCAACGAGAGGGAGAGGGCTGCCGTTGCTACTTTCGTTATTTATGACCGACGATATAGCCTCTCCTCGTCGCCTCCGTCCGCCGCACACGCCGCTCGCCCTCTCCGATCCGCCTTCCCTGCACCCTCTTAGTTTCGGTTGTTCGGGGTCTAACTTCGGTTAACGGAGCCGCGACGGGGTGCGAAGGCGACGCGCGAAATGAGATCCGGCCGCGCCGATGTTGTACTATTATTGCGAGTAACGACAACACGAAATAAAAGCCCGCTCACCCCGACCCGGGCACACGCCGGCGACCATAAACCACCGAACCGCTTCAACCCTTCAGCGACGTCTAGTCTCCATATTAACCGCGACGAATCTTTCGAAACCGATGCGATACAGTTCGATCTGCAGCTACGAATCGATCAACCGGTTATCAAAAACCGATTAAAGACGGCTAAGCAAGGTAAGCGATCGGTTGGCGCGTTATCTCGCTGTGGACTAAGCTAGGCGAGCCTTTTGGCGGTGGAGCACAAGATCAAAGGAGGGTCGAGGCTGCATTTTCCAGCCACGTCGGATTCCGGAACGCGGTGATATTAATTAAACGGCCGCGCTATCTATCCATTTAGCCACCGCGCCGGTTCGGTGGATAATACTTTCGCGGTTGGATCCGGGGGTCCAAGGTTGTCCGGATGTCGCGCGTTTCGTTTGGCCGATTTATCGCGCACGGTGGAACGCTGCTCCGGCATGAATTAACTCGCCGAATCCTTTTCTATAACCGCGTTTCTTCGATTGAAATCGATTACCTCTACGGTCGTCGGGAAAATAAAAAGAAAGAGAAGAAACGGTTCGACGAGGTGGAGTGGAGAGTAGAGGAGAGGAGTGGAGAGGGAGAAGCGGCCAGCAGGCCCGGGGACCAGAAGAAAAAGAGGAACGAGAAGGAGGAGAAGAAGAAGAAGAAAAGGGAGGGTATGCGGCGTGCCAGAGCCGAGTTTAACATAAGCGCTGTTTTCCTATAGCCGGGCTCATTAGGAGTGCACGCAGATTACCGAGAAGATGACCTCGAGACGGCGGACTGGTCGTTGTGCTCTTTTATACCACCGGCCAGTATGAGCGCCACCAGTATCCACCGCGTGTCCCGTAAGCTAATTAAGACGACAAAAGTCTACGTTAATCCGAGAAACACTCGTCTCGATAGGGAGGGCCTTAAGTAAACCGTGGACCGTCCTCGTCGCCTCTGCCGGAGCACTCTGCTAGGAATCCGGACGGACGAGAGGGAACACGGAGCGGAATAAGACGAAGAGGACGACGCCCGTATGGGAATACGCTCGCCGCTCGTAAAAATCCATCGAGCAGTTACGGACGGCCTCGCGCCACACCGCGCCGGAAGAAGAAAAGGCAGGTGGATAAAGTAATCAACCACTAGAAGCTCTTAACGATGCTCCCAGGTATTGAAATTAAACCTCCAGCCGTCCTCGAGAAAACGCTGCGGTGACGAACTCGCCGACTAACAGCTCTGCATTTCAATATGTATTCCCTAATCAGCTTAATTGCAATCATTATCTACGATCTCGTGGTCGCGCCACTGTGTCGTCGAGAGAGGTTTACGATGTCCACAGGATTAGCAGAGCAGTCCTCTAATAATCCTCGGCAATCGTGTACTCTCCGTTTTCAGATTTTGTTGCATACTCCTCTAATTATGCTGCTTGTTTCTCTGGGAGACGTACTTTCTTCGTTCCATTTTCTCGTGACTGACATTTCAGGTTATGACCGTTTACTTGGGGTTTGAATTCTTTAGAATTTTTAAAAACTTTTGCAAGGAATTATTGCAATAAATTGTTAAATTCCGCGTCTTATAACTTCTGGGGTGTGTCCATGATCGGAATAAGCGCCCCTCCACTCCTACGTCTCGAGCCTTAGGTCTTAGGTCTTGGGTAATAGCGAGTAGAACAGCTATTATGACAATTAGTGTGTGTACAACAGCTTGCAGGAAATTACTGGACCATTAAATTCATTCAATGTATTACACGCTTTCGGTGAAGCATGGCAGAGCTGGGCGTTGCTATCGATTAAATTGTAAAGCAAAGATTGAAATATCAACTCGAGACAACTCGAATTCGAAATATTCCATCGAGTTCGGTCCGGCCGTTAATCTTTCTCCGGACGAATTACTTTTGATTCGCCAGCGTATCAGAGAAATGAGAGAACGACTTCGCGAGGGGGGGGGGGGGGGCTGACCAAAGAGAAACAGCGGAGTTTGCAAGCAAGGAGAAAAACCGGCATAATCATATTTAATGTGCTCGTAAAAATGTACATTTATATATACGAAAAACAACGCGGCTGGCGAGGCGAACGCGGCACGGTGGCGGGGGATAATTAACGCGAGACGGAGGAAAACGGACATGAAAAAGGAGCGGAGTGCCGGGGGTAGAGTTTGGACGGCGATTATTATTGCTATTATTTTTTTACGAACGACGGCCTCGTGGTAATTTAAAATTTCCGCTCGACCGTTCCGCCGCCTCTCGGATGGCACTGAGACGATCCGGTGCGGCGGGTATTTGCATCGGGATTAACTTCTTGTAGGGAGTTTCTCTGGTAGCGCGATATGCGCGATCTCGACGCCGATTTCGAATCGTCCTTTTAGTTTTCCGTCCCCTCTCGAAAGAGGCGCGACCCATAAATTTCCCGCGATTACGCGGCGATTCGCGCCGGGGCCGAGGTGTCCTCCGATCGGGCCGCGTTGTAAATGACGACGCGGGGCTAACGACGAGGCGAGATTGCGGACCGGGAGAGGGATTTGCAAATGCGAAAGTTACGTACAAATGGAATAAAGTTCAGATTTATCCCCCGGCACATGCGCGTTCCGCCGCACCGTTACGATACTTAGTCGATAATAAATGTTCGCGTGACGCTTCTCTACCGATCGCGCCCGTACGCGGCCTATGCTCGTTCTCACCTTGTTACTTGCACACAATAAGGTGCATGGGCATAAGTAACACGCCGCTACGGACCTGGGATAAACCAGTTGACAAAGAGCTCTCTCTAGCAACCGCGCGCGGCCGATCCTCTAACTCTGTTCTCTATCTCGCCGTTCGTCGAAACGCGGACATCGTTACGCGGCTGCTTTCAACGCCGGTCCCGCGAGTCTCGAAAGCCGACACCTTTAAATGCTAATGATTACACGGAACTCAATTATTCGGCTCTGCGATAAGTTCGTTCCCCCCGGCGGACGATATTTCGAGCCGCCGATATCGAACTGGATCTTGTTAGCGAGCCGATCTCCGAAACACGCGAACCTTTTCCTCGGAACTGTTCGACGTTTTCTTTTGACGAGGCGCGGGCAGCTTCTTCTTTAGTTTACTTAGAATGAAGCGCATTTCAAGACGAACGAAAAATATTCGTTCATTCCGGACACTGTAGAACGGTTTTACCGGGCAACTCTTTAAAAAATAAACAAATCTTTCGAAATTACGACAGACGACAGAAGGTTGTTCAGCGAAATGATGCGTTCATTCCGAACGACGTAAGATTCGAATAAAATGATTGGTATTATTTATAACATAATCGAATTTCGATCGCTAAAATCGTCGAGGAAACAGCGCGTACCGAGTCAAATCGTCGGCGAAAGGTCAGCGAGGAAAGAGCGTGTCGAACGTAAACTCCCTTTCTCCGGGAAGGTACAAATTGTTATGCTTGTAGGTCCACGGGCACGATTTCGATCAGGAATGTTCTGAGAGATCAGCTCCGCGAGATAAATCGGTTGGCTGTTCCCGGTCGTAAAGATGCTAACAGTCTCTTCGTGTGCGGGAAACGTGTCGGTAATCGATTATCACGCCGAAATCTGTGGAAAATGGATCCGCGCGTGTACGATTGTCGATCCGAAGGTATGGTGGAAGGTAGCTCGGGCCCCGGGGCCCGTTTGCGAGTGCTCGGGGCACACGAATATAACCGCATAGAACATAAATATCAAGCTGTTTGATCATGGGGGCCCCATGAAAATGACTTGTAATGGCGTGGACCCGTGTACTTTACAAGCCGCATTCGAAATAAATATTTCAGGTTTACGGTCCCGCGAGCGGACACCGTGGTCCCGGTGTTTCACGGGCAGCTCAATGGGGGGAAGATCGACGCCGGACATTAAAACAGAGGACTCCGTGAAAGCTGCCGGTATAACGAGTGTTCGTCGCGTCCCTGCCCAACGGACACGTCGCCCTCCATTAGACTAATTTTTCACCAGAACGTTTATCGCGCCAGGTTGCAATATCTTGTGGTCGAGGAGACAAAAATTCTCTTGGCTCCTCACAGTCAGAATTCCCTTAAAATTTCGTCCGAAACGCCGGAGAGACGTTTCCCTTTTCGGGGTTAAACGTCGGTCACCTCGCCGAGCTTACGATATAATATTTTTAACATACCGAATTCTGCACCGACGAAGAAGTTGTCTAGTCAAAATCACATACCTGGAACAGACAGAAAGTGTTCGTTGAGTTAACACGCTTGGAATTGTGGATTACCATTTGCTACAGCTAACAATCTCGGTCCCTACGTCCCCTCGGCTCATCCTTATCAACAAGGACCGCGGTAGCGAACGACAGAGAGCTCGGATTCTTAGATGCCACGATGCTCAGCGCCTCGGTTACCCTGACAACGCAGAGACAGAGCTGGGAAGCCCAATTTACTCGCGAGTAAAGCTCGGACAGAACAGTGCTAAGCCTCCGAGGCTTGAATACCAACACGCTGAGCAGAGCTGACAGTTAGCACACGATAGCGGCACGGATGTGTCTTTCGTTCGCGTTCAACTATACCCAAGTGGCACACGCGGCTTAATTCATCTTCTGCGTTCTTCGGGAACCAATTCGTACGCCGGTATCTTCCCGAAGCGGTGGAAAAAGGTAGCATGAGAACCATTCTCCGAGGAAAGAGGTACGTTAACCCTTAACGATCGTGTGCTCTTCAGAAATACTCGCACAAAATATCGACGAATTCGTTCATGCTATTGTATCAAAATGTATAAAATGAATGTATAAAAATAGCATCGCCAATTTTTACTACCGAGCAGGATATTATCGATGAATCTTCAGCGACGATGTAGCAATAGCGCTATCCCGATGAATTGGAGGATCGTAAGAACGTACCGTGCCTAGGGCTATTCGTGCAGATCCTCTAGCCAGCTTTCAGGGTATCGCCATCGAGTTCTCGTTTTTCTGTTCCGAGGCATCCCCAAGCACGCAGGGGTCGAAGCATCCCGTTTATTCGAGCACCGCGAGCTGTCATCATAGCCGTCAGGGACGCGGCGCGAGGCTTATCGAGAACTCGATTATATACGTTCCTCTCTGTCTCACGGCGCCCTTTTCACGGGGTCCCAACCCCTGTTGCGTAGCAGGGGGAAGGATCTCCAACGTAAGACCCTTATCGGCTCCGTCCATGCCGTCGGGCTGCGTTAATAATAATCTTTTTCGACGGTCGCCTACCCCAGCGCGTGCCGCTCTCTCAGCTTAAGATGCATATAAATATTTCTGAGAGAGGCCGAGAGAGAGAGAGAGAGAGAGAGCAGCGGTTGTGAAACGCTGGGGATTACCAGCCGCGCTTGAGCAGGATAAAAGAGTGCGCGCATCGGTCTCGGCCGCTTATAAGGCGCCTTTGTCGAGTCGTTTATTCCGCGACGGACGCTCGCGACGCGGCTTATTGCGCGTAAGTAATAAGGTGAGAACTGCTGGCCCGTGGCTCGCTCGGAATCAAGAGATTTTATTGCCCGCGCAACGATGCCCGTCGCGGTTTTCATATTTTAATCACGGCGGGGTAATTATTCGCCGGAATTTTTATTTTATATCGGCTGCTGGAAAATGTTCGTGTTCCCCCACCGATGACAAATCTTTGACCGTACTTCTTGCTTACTCCGCGAATCCGAACGCGTCGCTGCAAGATGCAAGTGAGTAAAATTCTCGAGGGAAAACTCGTAAATGCAACCGGAAAAATGTTCGTTTCGCTATTTCGATTTTTAGCACCACTCTAGCCTATCCTGGTGATCAGCCTGCGTCTCAAAGTCGCTGCGAGTGGAAATCCAGCTTTCTTGTTTTCGAAGAGTACTATGTCCGCGATCAGCCAATACCGGATGCTCGAACGCGGCCGAAATAAATCGCCGGGTACCAGCCCCGTTAGTTTTAATATACTAATCACGCCGTAACGTATTTCCGCAGCCAGGGGGCGAAATCTCACGTCGGGGAGTAATTTCCCCGTGCGCCGATATTTTACGCGCGTGCCCCGACCCAAGATTGCCTCGATTCTCTTCTGGCTTCGCCTCGTCACCCTTTTCCTCGTTTCTTTTTTCCGATCGACCCTCGTCTCCCTCTTTGTTCTCTCTCTTTCACGACGACGACGCGACCGTCCTCTCCGCCGGACCATCGTCCTCGTCCTCGTCGTTGTCGTCTCTCCCACAGCGTCTTAAGTAGCCGTAAAAGAGACACTCGCCGATGGAATTCGTAAGGGCCGCTTTCCACTTCGGTTTACTCTCTTTATCGATTCGCTCTCCATCCGCATTCGCGCCGGAACCATTCTGCCCCGACGCTGTTCCCCTTTTCCCGGGGAAAACCGGGGCGGCCACGGAATCACAAATACGGCCACACGACCAAATTCACCCCGGACTTCCACGGAATCGACAGGCACACAAGCGAGGCATTCCAAGAGGACGTTTCACTGTGCCGTATTCAACGCCAGACACGCTGGCCCGCCGATTTCCGGTTCGATTAGGCGGAACCCGCTCGCGAGAAAGAGCACGAACGGATAACGGGGTCAAAGATGCCCTTGAACCCAATTAAACCGGCCATGCCCGATAGCTTATCCAGAAAAAACATTCTGCGTCAAATTTCAACCCCCGTCTTAACTCCATGTTAAATACACTGTCAACCGGTTGCGATCGAAATACAGACGATTCCGTTTGGCTTCCCAGGAGAAACGAAAGATACCAATCAGGTAGTTATATATAAAAAAATAATTTTGGCTTCTAAATCTCCTTCACCGGTTCACCCACCCAATAAAAATTTATACCGAATAGATTTGGTAGGAACATTTTTTTATAGCTTCAATGCCTTACGAGGCAATCCACCATTTTTTCAATGTAACGCCCCGTATGTTTCTGTAGTGGCAACGAATCGGAGAGGCGAAAGGGTGCTTCGGTCAGTCAGATTCGAACCTGAAAATTCGAAAAGTGCACTTCAACCGTGCACGGTTGAATCTCTTGAGATTCGCGCACTTCTCGTCTTTAGCATTACGAATTGAGGCGGACTGACGGGGAACGTGAACATTTCCAGGTACACGGAGAATATTTAGATGACCCGAAGAAGCCGAGGGGGCATATTTTTTCGCCGGGAACGTGGCTTCCATCCGGAAGTCGAGGGCAGGGAATTTCGCTTTTGAAAGCTTTAAAGAGTTAAAATTATTAATTCTCTTATTACAAACGGGGCAAGATTGTGCCCCGGGGGAGCGGTAAAGCTAACATCGCGTACGAGAACACGCGGAACGGTTCCGTTTGAGGCTGGAACGCGGCGGAGGCGGCGGGTATTCCGGCGAATAATGAAAGAGGGGATCTGAAAAGTCTAACGAAAGGAAATTCATTTCTCCGTGTGCAGGTGTAATCTGGGGATCCACGCTTAGAAGATACAATGCAGTTTCTCCTATTTCCTCGAAAGGGAAGTTTCACGGCGGAGAAACGATATTTTTTCGAACGAGCTGCAGGCCACACTTTCCCCATCAATCTTCCTCGTTGCCAGCACACGGTCCGCCGATACAGTGCGGCGGATTCGAATCCACGGCTGAAAAGGGGAAGAGAAAGAGAGAAAGAGAAAGAGGAACGCGACGTGCGGTTTTTCCATCGATAAAAACTCTCTCTCTCTTTCTCTGCATCCGTCGGTTCGCTCGAGCCCAGCGAAAGAAACGAGGAAGAATGGAAAGGTGGTCGGAGGTGTGGCGAAGATGGAGGAGAGAGATATATACGGCGAACGTCAGTCTACCGGCGAAACTTTGCTCGGCTTCATTCCCGGAATATCCCGCGGAAACGGAGGATTAATTCTCTGCCGGAAGTTTCTGACGTCTCGAACCGTTCGAACTGGAGAGAAGCGTTTAAAGTATTATCCCCGGGACGGTTTCCCGATGCTCCGGGGTCGGCGACGTTGTCGGGAGACGACGGAATATCGAGGAGGCGAACCGCGCCCCGTGATATCGGCCAATTTATTCGGGAACAATGTTTTAAAGCCGCCTCTACCGTGTCCCGCTGGACGAACGATGGGTATTTCTTCTGGGAATGCAATTTGTCCCGACCTTCGCCCCGATAAAACTTCTCCCGGCCAGTGCCGTGGATTTGTCATAACATGTACCTTCGATCTCTCGCTCCGCCGTCAGCAGATTTAATGAAATACGCTCGTGCCGGCTTCATTCTCCTTCCAGCAGATGCAAACTCTCCCACGGAGTCTTCTATCGACGATCGCTACCCTTAACGTTCTCGGGATTAATCATTTATTCTCTGCGAAAGTGTGCCGAGTCGGCACTGTATTAAAAACGAAGATCGTAAAAATTGTCGTCTCGCGATAAAAATAATTTATGCGTAATAACGTGGTCGGTCCATAACGTTTGGCATTTTGGCATCGATATAGGTTACAATGTTCTTCTGTTTCTCGTATTAATATTTATGCGAAATAAAATTTTCGTGTAATTGAAAATAATGTAACAACTATATTTATTCCTGTCATAAATGCATAAAATCCGCAGTCCACGTGTCTCTCCCATTCAAATCAGAACCATTCATCTTCTTAGAGATACCGGAGAGAATGGAGCTACCTACGTATTTCGAATGTCATTCTCACGAATTTATAACACCTGGGAACACTGTGCGTCATTTTGCTTCGATTGCACTCGAAAGTTGAAAAAGATTGACAAGAGATGACGAATGTTTCGGAGAGCTTTTAGAAACACGCTCGCGGCCCGTATCGAGAGACTCCGGTATAAATTTTGAGCGAGCCTGCCAGTCAACAGAAAATTGGGCACGGTCGTTGAGAAATGTCCAGTCGCGACCACGCGTCACGACAAATTGCTTCGTTCTTGTATTCATTTTTCGGTACAATCGAAATTTTTCTTGGCATTATCGCGCGGGACGTGCGTCGGTCCGCCTCGGCCCGACTTTCTCGCCGACTATCTCCGCCGACACACTCTCGCGCGACCTCGGCACGTGTTTTCCGGAGAAGAAGAAGAAGAAGAAGAAGAAGGCGGTCCCCGCAACACAGGTTTCGAGATGACGAACAGCCTCACCGTGCGGTCCCGCTCGAAGGCTCGTGATATCGCGCGAAATTGTCTTCGTGCTCGGTTTCTCTCGAGCATACTCGAGGAGACATTGTGCTCGCGCGTTACGCTCCGCGACGCAAACAAAATATTTTCGCTATATTTACTCGGCGAATCCGATTTTCCGTCGAATTTGTACGCGCTCGTTCTTCTGATCCAGAGGAAGACCCAGCTCCGCAATTTATATTATTTCCGATGGTCTAACTGAAACGTTATCCTGGTAGCATCGATGGTTGGCATTTTGTTGGGCCTTGGTTATAAAAAATCCAATTTGGAATATAATAATTAACAAGTTTTTAGATGCAGCAACGTTTCCAACGTCTGTAAGACGTACGATATTTAAATGTTTATCAACATTGGTTGGGTCAATGTAGTATTATCGTACGTAAATCTCTTGTTAATTAACCGACTATAATAATTGTTGGCCGAACGTTGGATATTTGTAGGCAAAACCGCCAACCGTGTTCCAACCAACTTCCTACCGTTGGCCACCGTTCGTCAACCATAAATACATACTGCCAGGGTAGCGATTATATTCCTTCGAACATAAAATGTTCGAAGTCTCACAGAAAATGTAAACATATAAACGTAATAGCTTTCCGCGCACAACTGGGGCAGTTGCTGTAGATTAATACTAGACGATATTAATTATCGCGCTGCAGCTTCTGGGCGCGTATTTAGAAGGCCAGAGGGACACTGGGGTGTCGCGAATTCAATTATCCGAGTTCAGGTGGGCGATTAAACAATTTTCAGTTCTGCTTAAGCTGCCCGAAGAAATAGTTCTTACAACGGATTTAACGCGACTCCGGCTATTCCATTTTATTCTATCCCGGGGGGCGCAAAAACCGCGTGGCGGATTAACGAACGCGGAAACACCGTTGCGCTCGCGTAAGTCACACCTTTAGCGGGTTAATTAAAAGGTTTTTCCGGTTGAAAATCGCGCGGGCATCGCTCGGTTCCGCGAAAACTGGGTGGCAGCCGTTGAGGGCACTAGAGGCGCGCTAATAAAGGGTTTTTGCGGGGGAAACGAGCGCGAATTATCGCGGCCATTTCCCAGAGTCTTCGCGGAGTGCCGTCTTCGCTGGAATGGCTGGAAAAAGCGAGCGATAGGCCGGGGGCCACGGCGACGATACCGAGCTCATTCCTCTTCCAGCGGGATAATGCCAACCCATATCCGGCTGGAACGTGCGAATCCCGCGACACCTGCGTCAGACCTCGGACGGATGATCGCGGCAATCATCGAGGAACGACGATTGCGGACACGCTCGATCCTCTTCGCTTCGGCTTCCAGGAAATCGGTGTCACGTGAAACGTGACAGGGAGGACGGGGTCCGCGAAACTCTCGCTGAAATGCGGCAATATTTGCTGGCCCCGGAGCGTGTTCCTTTGCGCGTAATCTCTCGCCGGGTAAAACACACGGGAAGCTGTATCTCCGGCGGCTTTTCCTCTCGCAAGGGAACATTTTCAAGTTTGTTTTACATTTTCCCTGGTTAGACCGCACGATGCGTATCCCGGTTTATTCTGTTTCTCTTCCGGCTACGAGATATCGCTCCACGCACCCGCGACACTGTTATTATTCTTAATCGCGAAAGTATGAGAATATATTTCTTGCGGTACGAATAATTAATTTAGACGGTAAAACGAAGAGACAACCGGCTGAAAGATATGAAATTATTATTGCGACTCGGACTCCGTTGCACTGTTATCGTCCGCCGCGTCTTCGTTATCGAATATCAAACGCTATCAACGTTATCGATCACCACTGTCTCCGGTTGCACAGATCCCCAGAGGATGTTCATCGATCCGCGTCTCCCCTATCGCGGAACATCCTCAAGAAGGTCCATCGGTAGGAATTAAAACTGGGTGGCGGAGGGGTGGTTAATCGAGCGTAGAAGTGGCTGGTTCGTTGCAAAGTGATTCTCCAGGATCGTGGCCCTCGTTCCGGTCGGAATGGATGGAAGAAGACGCCGCTTGAGTTCGAAAAGATTGGCTAGAATTTTTCCGCGAACCTCCCCGTTCTCCGCGTCCTCTAGCCGGCGGCCGGGCAGGGGGTCGAAACGAGACTCAAATTAAAAACTATAAATCAGGCAGCAGAGGTTACGCGGTCCTGAGTGCTCGCAAGGGGTTGTAGGGGGTCGGAGATAGAGAGCGGAGACGGATAAACGGGCGGAGAGGTGGGGTCTGGTTGGCGCGGGGGTGGAAAACAGCGACGACGAGCGTCGCGGTGCGAATAAAAAGCGGCTAGAGCAACGGTGGCGGGGGTGAGACAAGTGGAATACGAATATCCGCATAGGTAGACGACGCCGACCTAGAAATATTCTCGAGTGCCGACTCTGAAACTTCCACCTCCTCCCTCCCTACTCTGTTTTTCTTTCTCTCTCATTCTCTTTCTCTGTTTTTCCTCTCTCATTCTATCCGCGTGTCCCTGGCTGGATGCCGGGGGTTGCGAGTATACCGAGTTCCTCTTATCGTTCTTTTACTTCACGTTCCGCCGTAGTTTACATACGCGGCAGCCGGAGCATCGTGCGGGCCAAGTAGGTGGTATTGTTATTGCTTTCGCAGACGAGGCGGCCCGCTTCGTTACAACGTGTACAAGTGTTCCACCAAACTTTTCTTCAAGAAACAAAGGCCGGGGCTGGAGAGGAGCGGAGATATTGCGGCCGCCCCCTCTGCCTTCTTTAACCTTCCGCGGAGTGCGTTCGGTTTTCAGAGATACGTAACAAGCAACTGCGGTGGTGTAAAGCTTTCCTAAGTGCTTGGCTCAGTTCGAACGAGTGTCGAACGTTGAGAAATAAATTATTATTGTTCCCCTTCGTCGACGTTGCATCTTAATTCTTTGCACTCGAAGCTGTTATTACGACTTCAATGATAAGAAATTCCGCACAGTTTCAAATACTCTAGGACGTCCTCGAGGCAGCAGATTTCACAACGAAGGTCAATCGCCAGAAGTGGAGCGGTTCACGACAGAAACGCAAAGCGGCAGGATCGATTAAAGATTAAAACTTCGTTTCGAATCTCCACTGGGTCGACTTGCTGACCAAAGACGGGAATTCGCACGACTCCGAGAAATACCGGATTTACGAGACGGGTAAAGTAGAGGGTGGAGAAGACCGTAAAACCGGCCGTTTAACCGAAATTACGGTGATCGATCTCGGCGCAATAAGAATCCGCCTTTTCAGCGAATTACTTTTTCCCGTGCGTCGTTCATTTTCGTCGAACGAAAAATGACGGGACCGTGGATCCGATGCGACGCGGATACGCGACGCGTACGGGGCGTTTACCCGCTCGCGAATGCCGCCGTAAAACGGCGCGGCACCGTTTGCATTCTAAGCCACTTTCGCAATCAACGGGTCAATTACGCTCGGCGTCCAGCCGAACGTATTTCGTAGCCTGGCTAACCCGGAAACAGGCTCGACTCGACGCGCTCATAGACCGCATCTTCCGGCAACGAGTCGCGCGCGTTGCTGGACTGTTCGAAGAGCTATGAATAACATTAAGCCTCGCGAGCCGGGCCGCGAGGATGCGTCGCAGAACAATGTCAAAGTTTAAACGGAATTTCAATGCGGCCGCCGGAAGGTATACATATTTTATCGCGGCAGCGAAAGAGATTATTGCGCTGCCAGTAGTCCCGCGGATCTATCCGTGAATATTTAAACTTCCATTTGGGCGCTACCGCGTTCCATTCGAGCCTCGGAGCACCAGCCGCTCTCGATTCTTTCTCAAAAGTATCCAATATCCTCGCAACCCCGGTTATTTATTCTTAAAACGAAGCATCCGTCGCTGATGCCGACCGAATCATCGTTATTAGCTCCCCGGCCGATGCTTCGCCCTTTTTCCACTTCAATTATACCAGTTTATTCCGACGAAGAACGTGGACAAGACGCTCGTCGAATGAATTTTCTTTCTCTCATATCAGCTGCAGCTATTTCTTCGATCGAAGCGTGCGAGCGGTGGCCTTATCTATCGCCGGGTCCAGTTTCACGACTCTACGCGATTCGTGAGTAGTAACAGTTTTAGTACCATGCTTTCCTCGCCGTTCGGGAGATCGCCTCGGTTCAACTGCATGAGACTTCTTATTCCCCAAAGATAAACATATCGAGCGATAACAATCTTTCGAGAACTAAGAGCGCCACAGCGATGTTTCACACGATTGAAACGATATAGGAAAAAAAATAGAATTTTAGAGGTGACGATGCAGATTTCCACGAAGCTTCAAATAAATAATTTTTTCTGACAACCGGTGCGTCAGCTTGCGACGCAACGGAGGGCGGATGACGAATGTTTTACGAGCAGCAGAAAGCGGTGGTACTGGGTGAGGCAGAAGCGTAGGTCATTAGTGTCTCGGGGAATTAGATTAATTTCGGCGAAAATCTCCGAATCCCTGGCTGATATCGCGAGTCGGCAGCGTCCGAGGGTGTCCCAACCCTTGGCTCGAAGGGTGGCGATAGATGAGCGAGCCAACGGTCCGGAATCGAGGAAGAAGTCGCAGGAGGACCATTTCGAGGCGGTCTACTAAATTTCAGCGACACTAGGCAGCCAGTTTTCCCCTCGTGGAGGCGGTGGCGAGCGTCGTCAAAGACGCCCAGCGTCTGAGCTCTCGACGCCGCCCCCGGCTTAACGGTGCCGCAGGGTAATATATCGCCCGGGTCCGGTATTAATCACTTTTATTAGGTTATTATAATACCCGGCCGACTGGCTCTTGGTTAAGGCGCAATTTATCTCTCGAACGATGCATATTTAACGCGAAGGCGCCACTCTTCGTTCGCTATCATTCACGCGCGGCAATCTCGCGATCCCGCGGCAGCGGTGAAGAGAGAAAAACGAGAGAAAGGGCTTTCTCTCGAACGAAGGGAGAGAACGAGGCGGATGGAAAACACTCCTCGGGATACTGACAGCTACCAACGCGGCCCTCTGTGTATCGCCAACGCGATCTACCTTAGCGCTAACTACGGCCGACTGCTTCTTTCCCTTCGCCTTTCTTTTTCCCCACCGAGTCCACCCAGCTCCTTTCCCTCCGTTCCGCCACCCTCTACGCGGACGGTTCTTTTTATACTTCTTCCCCGTTCGCCGACACGTTGCACCGATCAACTATCAATTACCTGGGTCGGTGCACCGGCCACACTGAGCACGACCTGCTCGGAATGCACCTTCGAGCAGGGACGATTCCTGTCGACCGCAAATCGCGTCCCGGAGAATCTCGTGTCCCGACCGCTCGACATTTGTCCCGGCTTATCAGTCTCCAGTTCCATTGCCCCGCTACGATACCGACACACAGACCACCGGAAAGCTCGCCGAGACTGCAGAGTCTCGCTTCAGTCGTGCGAAGTTTCTTCGGCGAAGTCCCGGTGAAGTAAAATACGGATAAATACGGTAAAGTACGTGGTAGATTTTTTGGGAACAGGAAATTGAATTTTTTTGATTTTGTGACGACGATCCGTCAATTTGATTACAGAAATCTATTACGTCTATTTGTTGGAATTGTGCACGAAATTGTTCGTTTTTCATCAAAGCGAACACGAATGTAGCAGAAAAATTCCACCGTCGAGGGAGAAGTCGATTTTAACAAAGTTTTCCGGGTATTATCCTGATTTCAGAAGTTGCGCGACGAAGGAGGACGACGAGGATTTGTGTCCTGATGAGTATTTTACGATGATACCCGGGACGTTATTCCATCGCTGCCGAAGTTTCCGCGACGGTATTATTAAATTTGTTAAAAGTTATGGCCGACCCTTGCCCTTCCCACGTCATTCCTCCGCAAGGCCGCATGATCGATGCGGCGGACGATGCAGATCCGACAGTTTCGTCTCGATAGCAAAATTCCTGATGCAAAAAGTACGAAATTGAAAGACCAGCATTTTACAAAGAAATATCGAAACCGCTAACGACTTTAAACTCTCGATCGATTGTTCCGTCTATTAATTTCTGGAAATTCTGGGGTAAAGCGCGATTCGATTAAAAAGTTGATGCATAATCTATTAGAAATGGCGTCCGTCGTATCTGGGACGTTTCCTCCCCTGTGAGCCGGCGATCGCAGTTCGGATCACACCGCCTCGGCATGATCTCGGTCGGCCGATAACCGCGATCTCCAAGTAAACAATTTCCTGCTCGAACGAAGCTGCTGGAAGGTAATAAACTTTTTAATGCAAATTTCCTCGCGGCCGGTGCAGCGTCGCGCAGAGCGAAGCTGAGCGGAGCCGAGCCGGGCCGAGTCAGGCCAGGCAGAGCCCGAGTTTACGAGCGCGAGGAGTTTTTCCAATAATTCCTGCCGGTCCGCTTCCTTCCATTTCCCGTGTTCACCGATGCATCCCGCCAATCAACTATCAATTACGACGATCCGCTCGCGCACTCGCCGCGCCGGTCAACCGGGGAACACGCGGGTTCAAGCGGGTAGGTGATTTCCGCGGTGTAACGGCCCGTAGTTAGAACTTTGTCGCAGAACAGGGACCTGAGAGAGCGGCCGAGAGAGACCGAGGAAGATAAGCTGATTTTCTTCGGGCTTGCTCGTTGGTATGCAACACGGGACACCGCGAGAGATCGACTATCGATCGAGCTGCTGCGACGAGTCGCAGCATCGTGTCGCCTCGAGTTGTCGGGATGCACGCGAGGCTGCGATTTACAGCGCGCATAATTTCACGGCGGGCGCACGGCAGGTGCGAGGCGACTGCGAAATTTCAGTTTCCGATAGTTCGCAGCACCGCGTTCCGCGATAATGGCGATCGTAACTCGATTTGTCGTTCTTCTTTCCACGTGGCCCGTTACAGTTGCTACGCTTCGCTCCGCCATGCCATATCGCGCCGCATTGCGCGATGCCCGCCGGGAACAACGTTTTATTAGAGTTGCCGTGTTATTCGAGTATTATTTGTTTCCGCACCGCCGCGACAAATCGCGCATGGATGCTCATCGTCGGCGATCGTTCCTGAAAACTGCTGCGAAGCGTTTGTCACCCGGAAACACTCTTTCGATTTTATCGAGCTCCTCTCGAACGGCTGTCTTCGCAATCGACGGACCTGATTCGTTCCCACGGTGCCTCTAAATTCGTGTTTTATCACTGTTGTTGCTTTTCGAATCGTTTATAGCCGGCACTAGACAGGAGCTTTGTCCAATTTTTGAACTAGAAGTGCTCCATTCGACGGAAGATAGAAAACTAAGAGATAGTTGAAAATTGTTCATGTACACCGACGATATGCCCTACGAGATGCACGGGCATCGATAATGCACACAATTGTAAGTTTGCGTGCGCAGAGTTCTTTTCCTCTGCCCGTATTTTTATTCCAAGCTTCCCCGGAGTATAAAGGGACCCGTTCGACACCAAGGGCCTCCATTCCGAGACTATCCAGAGTACAGTAAAAATAAAAACTATATCTCTCAATTCCCAATGACTAACAAAAATGATGAAAACGGCTGAGCAGCGTTTCGTATTCACTTTTGTTCGGGTAAAGAAGACGAAAGGGGATAGAAAGAGCGTTCTGTTTTGAGAAAGGAGCGCGTAAGAGGATACAAAAGCTAGATAGGCCGATCAGAGGTACGCCCGAACTCGGACCGAGGTGTTTTATATGCCGGCTGATCCTCCGTCGAATGACGGGCGTCGTGTCACCTGGATCGCGCGGGATTTCCGGTGCACACGCGACACCGTCGCGTCGCGTCGGCCGCGATCAATCGACTTTTTCTCTTTGGCGCTGGGAGACGCCGCGACTCGCATCGATAACCAATCCCGGAGCCTTGGCTACCCTTACTTGGAGAACTCGCGATGGATAAGGCGTTCGACGATCCACGGCGACAGAGGATCCTCGAAAAATCGTCGTGTCTCCTCCGAACGGCTACGATCCGGTGATCGAGCGCCATGTCCGATCGATGCATCTCGATTCCCTGCCACCTGAGACCGTCGCGTCGTTTCCGCGTCGAATGCAACGAAACGGAATTCCATTCCGAGCCAGGTGCTCGTCACGAAATCGCAAAGACGAATCAGCTTGGAAACAACTATTTACGGATACGGCAATTAATATTAAAAAAACAAGACGGCTCGTTGGAACAGAGCGAACAGTCTTTCTAAACTCGGTAACAAGATTTCCGACGCGCTCGCAGTAAATCGTCGGTTTCGACGTTCGATTTAATTTGAAATTATCACCGCAAGGACGGTCTTCGATTCGGAGTCCGGCGTCGAAAGTATGCGATTCGGTTAGCAGCGGCGGCCGCATCGATTTTCTTCGGGATTACCGGTATTTCCATTTTCCGGCGGCGACTCGTGAGATGTAACAACGACCTACGACAATCCCGTAATCGAGCCGGTCGAATAATTCTGGCTCCCCACGACTCGTAAGCCATTCGAATGGTCCTTTGCCTATCGAGGCGATAGCCTCTTTCGCGGTGGGAGGTAACGTAATTTATTGCATGGCTTGCCCTTAAATCTTAATGGGATTCGATTAAAGACGACATTTCCCAGCGACACCAGGAGAAACCCCTACAATGTCTGCGACCTCCGCACTCTCGTACCCCGTCGGCTTCCGCCACCGGTACCGCTCGATTCACGATCGTATTTCCATCCATACACCTCGTCCCACGGTCCTGAGAATTCCGTTAAGAGTCTGGGCTCTTTCGTCCCCCGTTTTACCCGACGTCCACGATACATGGCCCCCTTTTAAATTCCGTTTCGCGGATTCTCCAGCCGCGATTCTTCGCTGATCCTCGATCCTGTTCGCGGAGATCACCGTATTACGAACGGCGCACACTTCAACGATGTTTCCCCGCGGATTTTCCAAATTGTCCCAAAAGTACATTTCGATTCGATTAAAAATCCTCTGTCGTCTAAAGGTGAAAATTGCAGCTAGCAGCGAAACGAACTTAATTTTCAAGAGAAGAGTTCAAGCAGAATAGGACGACTCAACAAATTCTTCTGCTCCGGAGTTCGCAACGGCAGTAGCTTTTTGAAAAAGCTTGCGTTCGCGCGACATTAAGGGCAAAGAGGGGACTTCGACTTCGCTCGAAACTTCTCGAAAACAGAAACATCGAAGCTCCAGGAGGAATCCAACCGCGAGGACCATCCGAGGACGATAACGGGAAGTTGCGAGCGGAGTTTGCTGCTCGCACGGAGAGGGAGGGAGAATACAATTTCGAATTGCATTTTTACTCGAGCAATTCCGCCGCGGAAGTTCGGGGCGCGTGTACAGAGTCAGCACCGTCGAGGCGGGCCAAAAATCGGGGGCGGAGGCCCAGCAAAAAATCCGCTCGGCGAAGACGCGCGGATTCAGCAAAGCTTTCGGCGCGACGCGGCGGTGTCGCACGAATTGAATCGTGCTAATTCGAGCGAACCGCGCGTGACCGGCATGCATTCGGTTGTCGGCATTCCCGCGGAAGACGCTCGGCCGATTTCTTCGAATACGATCGCGCCGCGCGATCCTTCGGGATTAAGTCGGGAAGGAGCAGGTGTAATCGACCGTTTCCATGCTGCCGGCGAGACCTTACCAGGTTATATTCCGGCTGGGATCGTACGAACGCGGAAGCGTTTCGAAACGGCTTTTTGCCGCCTTCCTCTCTCAGCATTTCTGCTGTCGCGGCAAGGGTCTCCCTCGTGAACCTGCTGTAGGTTCCCGGCGGAATTCGACCTGCGCGCAGGGAAATGAATGGCTCGCGCTCACCCGTCTAACGGGTACCGCGTTTTCGAACGAATGAATCACGATTTTTCGTCGATCGGACGCCACACGGCCAAGTACATTCCCCGTATCTATGCTAGAATCTAATTAGCGACGCTGGCGAGTGAGAAGAAGCAGCTAGCAACCGCCTCGCCTCGCCTCGCTGCCTCGCCACCTCGCACCACGCTGCGCTGGGGCGTGAGTTCTCTCTGGCATTAGGAAAATCGATGAAACAAGAGAGAGAGAGAGAGAGAGAGAGGAAGCAAGCGAGAAGGAGTCGAGAGCGCAGGTTGGTTCGTGATCGAGCTAACGATTCAAGAAATTTCATTCCTCGGAAACCGTAAAAACCACGGGAGACCGACGTTCCCGATGAAATCTCGACTTCTTCTTTCTCCGCGCGTGGCGTAGTTTCCAAAGGTGCTTCAATCTCCGTGGAAAATAATTTCAAGAAAATGAAGATTACCTTCGTAACAAGACCCATGAATATTCACGGGGGCGCAGTCGCGCAATCTCGCCGGCTCGCGAGAAAGAAAACAATCCGGCTCTCCCCCCGATCGTTCCGTTTTCCGTGACCAAGGGAGAAGCCGGCGAGAGACAAAGAGGGAGAGGGAGAGACTGTTTTGCGTTGTCCGTCGCCGAAGCGAAGCGGAATAACCATGAATCTTTAGCCGGTACGTTTCGAAGACGAAATCATGGCATTAACCATCCCGCGAGGGGATCAGGAGAAGCACACGGGGCCAGAATAAAGCGGGTAGAAACGGATGGCTTCCGTTCCAGACGGACAGGCGGACAGGCATCGAGAGCGGAGCCCGGCGGATTCGTTGATTGGCTACACCGGCGGAAGGATGAAGCAACGTGGCCGGTAGCTACGTCCATCGTTGTTGCACAGCAACCGCTTCTTACCTATCCCCAGCTCCTCTTTCGACAGCGATATACTACGTACCGTTTGTATAACCCCACCCGGTCGACTACGTGCCGGTGGCTTCCAAATAAGACACGTACAAGACGCTCCAATTTCAGCTGACACCTGCGTTTCACGCCAGCCGTGAAACGCTTCCAAAACCGCGTCCCTCTTGCTTCGACCTTCCACAGCTTCCCCTCTCGCTTCCGCGTGCTCGCGAACGTCGCGGAGGATGATACACTGCCAGAACGGACAGGTTCCATCGCACACGTGCGAGGGCGACAACCGGTCGAGATAAAGATTGCAAGGACTGCGAGCTGATACTCTATCGCGCTGCCCGTAGCTAAGAATCCGAAAATTTCTCCCCATTCGAAATACGCTAATGTCTCGATATATGAGTCGTACTCGACGCGGAAAATGCGGTGCATGCCAAAAAGATTGCCCACTGGATATCGAGAATGAAACAAATTGTTATTCCTCGCATAGAAAACATTGTGTTAAAAAAAGAGTCGACTTTTTGGATAGACCGAGTCGATTTTTTAGTCCGTAGATACATAGTTGCCGAAGGTACAGGAACTAATAAAGTACAGGTACTAAATTAACAGATAGGTACTTCTACGAGCATTCAGAACCGTGTTCATTTAAGATTCGTTTATGCCCATCTCCACTGCAGTTTGTTTCGAACTAACAATAAGCGTAAGACGGCGATCGTGGACGCGGAAAAACTTCGTGCTCTTGTTGTTGCGAAGAATCTTACAAAAAAGGAGAACGTTGAAGCCACGGATGCTGGGTAAAGCCGCGAATTCAACGTAGAGAGGAACTACGTTGTTGCAAGTTCGTTTAATATTATATTATTTTTATCGCGATTACGGTGCTCCCCGTTCTTTGTGCCCCATAATATTGTCCTCTCTTCGTAATACAGTAGAACTTCGTTTATTCTCGCCTCGTTTGAACAAGTTCCGTTTATCGTCGGTTATATGAACTCGTAACTGAGTCTCTATCATCCGGTTACCCCAGCTTACTTTTACTTACACGAACGCGCAATAGGTGTAGGTCGACGAATTAATATTAAAAGAAAATTTTTGTGCATTTATAATAATCATCGGGTGAAACATTTTCTTTCTCTGCGATGGATATTGTATCGTGTTAGGGACGGTACCGTAATCTGCTGGTGATCCAGACTCTTTGATATTTTCCAGACCATGTTCAAATTGTAGAAAATAAATGATACAGTGTGAAAGTGTACAAGCAATTTTTAAATATTCTTAGAGTCGGTACGATGTACCGATGTCGTCCCCGAAGGCTTAAATCGAAACGGTGGTTCTTAGAGCAGATTCCTACGATGCTCCATTATACCGAACGATGCTCACGGACAGTCTGAACGCCGTGAACGCAGTGTTTATGAGAAATAGTCTGGGGAACGGCCGGCGATAGTTTTACCATCAAATGGACACCTAGCTTAAGTTTAATCGCGCGCTAGGATTTAATGATCGACGGCGGCGCGGAGAAACCCTTTAATTCCGAAGATCGCGCCGACACGTCTCTATCTCCCTGCCCAGGTGAAAGGTTCGCCCGATGAATATACCTGAATCCGCAGACGAGCAGCTTTCGAGGGAGTGGCGGACTCTCCTCGCTGGTCGGATAGGTGCTTTATTATTCTGGGAATCGCGGCGTACGTGTGGCATTCCTCTGTTATTTCCGACTGGCTCCTCTCCACCCATCGCCGTCCGATTATCCGGCTCATTAAAACCGTGGGGATTCAGACTCGCAGACGGGCCCGCACCGCAACCGAACCGCCGAATGACCGAGAGAATCTTCGGGGATAACCGTAGCATCGAAAGAACCGACCACCTTCCGCGCTGGAATGAAACATTCAACGGGGGGGCAGATCTAGATTCAACTACCTCCTCCATGCATAAGGTATTTGAGGCTTTTATGGACCATTTCCTTCCCGATGTTCGGCCGTTTCAGCGTTTCCATTGTTACCCCCGCGCCGCGTCCCGGATGGGTCTCGCTACGACCGTTGCGTCGGTGCGGTTTTATTAGTCGGTCGATTAAAAATTGAAGTACACGTCCGATAAGGGGGACCTTTGTCAGGGAACCGGTGTGCTGTCGGCGAAGGGACAACTCCGTGACTTCGTTAAACTTCGCGCAAGGAACTTCGCGACGGACGAAGCCTGCAGTTTCTAATCGCTTGGACAGTTACCGAGGGTAGAGCGGCCGAGCGGGGAGACTCGATATCAATTATAATTTATGACGAGCTATTTTGGGAGAGCGATTAATAGGGGAATGAAGAGAGCGCGGTTTCAGGGAATGCAGGCCATATCAAAAAAACTTCGGTATTCGGTTTCTCCGTGAATTGGCAATTTACGGGGTGTAGCCATATAGAAAGTTTGGCCAAACGATTGCATGAACTCTGAGTGGAAGTACTTTTCGGCCAATCCGAAAGGCTTTTCGCGATATTTTACCGGCGCGGCGCGGCACGGCGAGGCGACCGTGGGCATACAGCGTAGCGCACGAGAGAGCCACGGGGTTCGTGATCAGACCGTTCCCCGTCAGGCGAACCAATTTTAATCAGAACTCGTCCGCGCCGCGCGTCATTCGGAACAGTCGGCATTTAACGATGCTCTTCAAACCGGCCGATGTGTACGTGCGCCTGTCTACGCGTGTACCGGGCCGTTGCAGCGTATCGAACAGCGTGAAGTGCATCAACCGCTCGATTCGCGGCCGCAAAATTTGCCCATTTGCAATTCGGCGGTCCACGGACCGAATGTAAGTCGATATCGCGCCGTGACCAGGCCTGCATGCTTTTACGCTTAACTCGATACCAATAACTTAATTTTTTTCAAACACGCGTGTTCCCACGCGTTGCGCGACACATACGTAGGCGCCGACCTATGTACTTTCAATCGCGCGTGTATCTGTGCATTCATACCCGAGTCTGTGTACCAAAGCTGTCCAATGAGCATCGAGATACGCACCTGAAACCATAAATAAACCATCGCGTTAAATTTTGGAAAATTGGCAAGAGACTAACGAATAAACAGTAGTATTAAGAAGAGTATGTAGATCTTAGGATTCGAAAATAAATATGAGAACTTCGATCATTAGAAACTGTGTAGAAATTTGTTCCGACTAATTTCCTACAAGAAGAAGAAAAATCAATGGTGATTGTATGTCTGCAGTTATTTGACTGCGTCGATATAAATCAGAATAAAATGAAATTGCATTTTATATCTTAGGATTCGAAAATAAATATGATAACTTCGATCATTAGAAACTGTGTAGAACTTTGTTCCAACTAATTTCCTAGAGGAAGAAGAAAATCAATGTTTATTGTATGTCTGCAGTGATTTTACTGCGTCGATATAAATCAGAATAAAATGAAATTGCATTTTAGATCTTAGGATTCGAAAATAAATACGAGAACTTCGAACATTGGAACTGTGTAGAACTTTGTTCCAACTAATTTCCTAGAGGAAGAAGAAAATCAATGTTTATTGTATGTCTGCAGTTATTTTACTGCGTCGATATAATTCGGAATAAAATGAAATTGCATTTCGAATTAAAGTCAAGGGAACAAGTTCGCATGAAGGCTCGCAGTGTGTGCGGTGCAAGCGATCGCGTATTCGTACCAAAGCCGAGGTATTTAAACCATTTCGTCCTTGCCGAGGACTTTGATCGGAGCTCGTGTCTGTAATCCACAAACACCGAGCGCGGAGATGAATCGCGGGGCGCATTGTGCGTGCGCGTACGCAGCTGCAGAGCACGCGTCTGTTTGCGCGGGCAGGTGGGTCGCGGGTCCGCTGCAAGACAATACTGCAACGGGGCAGAGTCATCGTTAATTAGCGATCCTCGGCGCTCGGTTAAGACGTGTGAGTGACGGCTGGACGCGTGTACGTGCACCGTTCGCGAGCGTGTACGTTTCAGCGAACAATGCTGGACCGAGTCAATGGCTTGTCTTTTAAAACGATGATTGCGGACCTCCGCAGTCCACCCCGCGCCCCTCCCCGCGTTCCACATTCAACCAATCGCGTATTTATGAACCGCGTATGCCAACTTCCTTCGAACGGTGTCTCCGTTTTTCTTTTGCCGACTGTAAATGGTCATCGGTTAATTAGCTCGATAATTAAAACGAGGAGGGATGGCGCGCGAGGTGACGTTACATATGACGCGGACGGGCTGGAGGCAATCGCAACGCAATTTTCTCCGATCGTGGCCGCCTACGGCATTCGGAAACTGTGTTGTTACGAATTAACAACGTTGATACGCGCGTTAAGAGACAAAATAATTAATATTAATTTATCCGAATAATGTATCGCAAGAAAGTTGCAAAATCCAACGTCCGTATTTAACAAACTAATTCAAAGTCAGCAAAATGACGACTCCCACCACTTTCTCGTGCCGTGTATTTTATTCGATTATCGAAGGACGGCGGGACAGTACAAATACGAAAATCGATAGACCGATGGGGAGTGGCATCGATACAGATAACCGGACAACGCCACGGAGACGACACAATTTCAGCCCTTCGGCGCTAAGGGCTCGAGCAAACAGTGGTGTCCGCGGTTCCGGCGTCCAACGGCGTATCTACGAGACACGTAGCCAGCGCACGTAACCCAGGAGCGCCTTAAATCACGTTAAATAGAAGGTAACTAGCGTCGGTTGTAGCTGTCGTCAGGCCTTTAATCCTCGATAGGTCTGTCGATAGAGGGTACAGCCGAGTGACTCCTCGCGATCGATCGTACGCGGTCGGGGCCACGACGACGGAAACCGAAAGATTTACGGCCGTTCGATTTATCGATGCACACCGACGACGACGATCCCACGGAGCCGGCGTGGATGCACCGCTCGTTGCATACAGACTCGCGCGTCCGTTCCATCCACACGCGAACATAGGGGAACGAGGAATCACCGACGAGCAGATTCGGCCCGGTCGCACGTAACGCATTGATAACGAGAGTTAATGTAGCGAGACGAGGATCCTCCGACGCGTTCCGAGTCCTACGGAAAGTCAGAGCGCGGAGAAACGGAACCGTTCTCGTGCCGCTCAATGAAACGTGCTCGGCCTGCCGTCGTATTTTATACGGCGCACCGATAATGCACCGAGCAAACCGTCACGTTATGCTCAGCGTCGCTCTGGTTATCCCAGTCCACCCAATAACCGTTTCCTCCTTGAATAACCGCTACCATCCGCCGACCAATGTCTCCGGACCACGGTATGCTAACCCAAGCTTTGCGTCGAATCGAGCGAACCACGAAATCGCGCTGCTCGTTATCGTACGAAGGGCGAGAGAAACAAATAAGCGGTCTTATTCGAGCTGATCTTAGTTTTCCCGAATCAATTTCGCGTCGACGCGAGCAGAGATAAGTTTTAACGAGCCAATCGAAGCTCAGCTTCGACGACTTCTCGAGACACGGAATTAAAACTGCACTGGGACGCCGACGGCTCCATGCTCGTATCTAGGCCTCGTAACCGGCCCAGATAGCTATCGGAACGACAATCGCTGGCGGCGAGGTATTAATTGCAGCGTATAATCGGCCGGAGTACCTGTGCCAGTATCGATACTCGTCGCGACCCTGTCAATCATTGGTCCCCGCGAGGATCCGGCAACGGGCGAGCATTGTTTCGCGTCGAACAAAAGTCGTTCGACTTTTAACCAGGCCGACGATAGATTGGGCGAGGACGCGCGATCCCCGACCGAGCTATCGATCGAGGAACGGAGACATTAGCGAGAGACGTTAATACCGAATTGAAACGGAAACCGCGCGGATCCTTTGATCAGGTCGGATAGGAAGTAGCAACCCTCCTAGCCTTTATCGGGCCGTAGCCTGGGCATCGATCAAAGACAGAAACGGAACGTTGACGGAACGATTGGACAGATCGAAGGTACACAGAGACCAGACCAGAGCAGACCGGGCCAAACGCAGGCTAGGCCAGGCCAGACACAGACGTCTCGCGTCGCCCTGTGCTACCTCGCAACAAGCCAGACTCGCAATATCCGGCGAACGTAGGAAGGATCCCGCGCTTTCTCTTACCGGCGGGGGTTATTATCGTTGCACGCTGTGGAGACGTGCCAGCAACAACGCTATCCATGACAAGCCCCGAGACAAAAGGAACCTTTCATCGTCGAAAGGGAGGAGCTTGTATACCTTCCTGTGCCCGGACTGTCTCTCGTCTTCCTGTGTAATCGTTCCGCCGCTCCGCGGTGGAAAGGATGATCGCGTGTGCCACGCGTTTCCGAGCAGAAACGATCGAGCCCTCGTAATTCTTCCCGCGAATTGCTTCTTTTCGAGTGCTCGCGTGCTTTGTGCTCGCCTGTTTAACATAGTCTCTCTCCCCTCCACGGTGCGCCGCGCCGCGCCACGGCGGTCGATGAGTCTCCGCGCGATCAAACGACCAGGAATCTAACACCCCGGCCGCCCAACGAAACCGCAAGAATCCCGCACGCATCTATCGTCGCGGAACCTTCGAACTGGGATAAAATTATTCCTCGGCCGGGAATCACACGACACGGTAGTTAGTCACTCGAAGTGGCGTGTTGTGTCCGGCTTCGGTTCTCTCTCGCCCCGAACCTCTCGCTCTGTCCTCGTCGAACCAAAGAGATTTGTGGTCCCGTTGGACTTTTCAACCATTAGTCTCGGACCGTCTCGGCGCGTGTGCGCTCGGAACGAGGCGGTCGATTCAGGAAGAGCAGGAAGACCAAAGAGACAGGTGGCTCGAGCGTATTTATACGCCGGTTTTGCGTGTGACGGGAGCGTCTAGGGAATTCACGGCGAGTGCCAAACAGCGTGTTTCTGGCGGGCAGCGCGTTCATTCATTCCGCCGGTCGGACCCACCTATGAATAGACGCTATTTAAAGGACACGGCCGGTTACGGGGCGAGAGTGCAATGGCTCGCGCTTTCGAACGCCACGGAATTCCCGTCTTCCGAGCCCAGTTTACGCGACTACTTTTCTCAAATTTTACGGCATGGAGGACCGTCATCCAGAGACCGTTAGACATCGACCCGTGCGCTCTTTCGGACGAGATGAGTTACGGGACGCGAGCCCCATTCGTTCGGCACCCGGACCCCTCGTTGACGCTTTAATGCGCGTAATGGGCCCGCCGCGGCCAAATATTCCGCGCATTTTAATTGACCGTACCGAGCATCCGAATTCCCAGGTGCTTCGCGTCTGCGCTCTGTCGCGTGGTTCCTGTTTTCTGGCTGCGAGAACGCGTGTTTTATTACCCGGACAATGATCGGGCTGGATATTTCTGAGCGGAAACCCTGTTCCCCAGACGAAACTCGCCGAATTTAGAAGAGCCGAATGAGCACCCGGCTGTCTCAAACTCTGCACATTCCTTGGGATTAGGTTCGTGTCATGATTTGACAGCAGTTCTTTAAAATACGCTGGATCGGTATAAACAAAAAAATGGAGCAGACTCGATTAGGATTAAATTAAAAATGTTTGATTTCCTTCGAAGTCCAGAATTAATCGCCATTTCGGAATTACATCATAGTCGCAAATAAAATGATAGCTCTGAAGACAGTCGCTGCTAATTAACTGCGATGTCGGGCAACGACGAAACGTGCATTCGACTTTCTTCGATCAGGCGTCCGGTCGATTTCCCGGTCCAGTTCCGCGGTTCTAGCGGGCTCAATCAGTTTTTACGGAGCGGTCGGACGAAGTTCGAGATGATCGAAGTAATTGCACGCCGCGCGGCCGGGCTTTAATTAACTTCGACCGAATAGAGTGGCGCTAAACATTCTTTCGGAGATCGGTGCCGAGGCGGTGTTCTCGAGGCGTCCCCTAATTGCAGCGGCGCGAGACACACGTCGAAGCTCGTGCGAGACCAGCTCGTACATCCGCGCGGGCGCTCGCCTGTCCGCGAAACGTATAATTTACCGGGGCTAAAAGGAGGACGGGGCAAACGGTCCCGATGTATTATCTCGTTCCGCCCCGGCACAATGGGCTTTGTTTGCGAAACTTTTGAAACGCGGAATCGAGCCGGAGGACCACCTATTCCTCGCACCCCTGACTCCGTCGCGAGGCTACCGTCGTCGTCGCGTCGCGACGCGCGAAGGGGAGCTGAAATTCGCACGAGTAAGCGAGTTAGCGAACAAGCGAGTTAGCGAGCAAGAGAGTCGGCGAGGCAGTGAATGTTCGTCGCCATTCAAGAATAGAAGGCCAAAAGGAAAGACGAGAGCTGAAACTCGTAGCTCGGCGAACAGCTCGAGCAAAATGATGTTTCCCTTGGGTACATTGATGGACGAGATAGGCCTAAGTACCTTCGAGTGGTATTTTCTGCGCAGGATTAAATCCTCTTTCCTCCTTTTACCCTCGACGAGAACAACCGCTAATTCACACTCCGCGACAGAACTATAAGACACCTACGATCGCTGAATATCGCGTCGCGGCTCTGCGATTTTGCTTGATCTTCCGAGTGTCGTTAGCGCTGGCAACAGATGCAATTTGTTTATTCGATATGGGTGTTAATAAATGCACGCGCCGGGACTTTTGAAATAAAACTATTCTTTATTTCACGGCACGGAAGGAAGCTCTTTGCTGTACGAAATCTTAGCGTCAACGGATCCAAAGGAATCGGCTCTTGAAACAAAGCAACAAACGGGATACTTCGAAATGTCTGTTTAGAAACGATTCTAGGATCGGTACTTCGTAATATCTGTTTATTTATACGACTCCGAGATCGTTGATTCATTTTCGACAACGAACAATAAGTTGATTGTGCTGGTAACTTATCGACAATCGAACATTCTGCTTAATCTTTTGTAGAAACATCTAATATTTAGTTCATCGACGGACGTAATGGTTTGTTGTCTGTAGAAGGCCCTTTCGAATGGTACACCGATTTCGCTTTGAATCTTCGGCATATCTGGCATCGAGAAACTCGATTCTGCAATCGCTGATCAATTAGACTCCGCGATCAGCATGATTCGCCTCGATAAGGATCGCGGCCGGTAGCGAAAGAAGTTCTAGCTCCCAGGTAGCGATCGGCGCGGCACGGCGCGGCGGTATCGTCTGGGCTCAGCCGGGCGTATCGCGTATCGGAGTCAGTTTTGATGTGTTCGGCGCTACCAATAGAAACCAGTTTGTACGACTCATTCGCGTGGTCACGAATAAAGTAACTTATCGCACGGTGTGTCGTACAACCGGGCAATATATTTTCGTGCGGCTGGGATGCCGGTCGGGGATCGCGTCGGTTCAAAGCTCACGAACACGCGGTTCGGTAATGCCACGAGAAGCGGGGCCCCCGAACAGTCTTTCGATAACGGTAATGGAATGCATTCTGTCCTTTGCTGGCTGGCTGGCTGGCTGGCTGACTGGCGCGATCCCCGTGCCGGCTACCGGTAAGGAGCGAACTTTATCGAGAGGCAGATGAGAGAGTTACCGGTAACGTTTGTACGTCCGCGGATACCGATCTATGGAGCAGATCGTGGTAACAGTCTTTACCTCTACATTTCCCTGGGCCCGTTTCGAAGCAGCCGCGCGCAGTCCACCGTTACAGGTACAACTCGCAAAGGCTTTCGATCGATAAACCGGACCGAGTAAATAATTGATAATTCCGCCCGTGGCGGCTGTTAATTGCGGCTATAATTAATTCGACGTTTAACGGTGACGGATTTTTTAATTACGCTCGAATGAACGCTGCCGGCGAACTACGCCGATATGTACCGCGTCCTCGTCCCCGTCCTCCTTCTTCTCCCATCCTCGTCCTCGTCGTCGTCGTCGTCGTCGTCGTCGTCGTCGTCGTCGTCGCCATCGTCGTCGTCTATACCAACTCGCTCGATATCGGACACGAATCGTGCATGCAGACTGCACGAGCACCAAGAGTTCTCTCGAGAACGGTACTCCCGACCGAGTCGGACACAAATCTTGGAAACGTCTCGTGGAATCCTCGGTGCAGCCAGTCAGCGTATTCCTCCGCTGTATAGATATTTAGACGTCGACGAACTTTTCGGTAAAGCGATTTGCAAAGGTGTGTACTCTTCGCGGGTTGGGAAGGCGGCGCGCGCCCCGATCGTGTGGCACGCTTCCAAATTCGATAAGGATCCAGCAGACGCGGAACGAGGAACGGGGCGAGACGCGGTCCCGGTGCGGATCTCCATGGCGAAAAGAAAAGCAAGATGAACGGGCAGATAGAGGAATTTATTGCCATCCTAGATCCCAGACATCGCCCCGCGACCGATAACCGATTCCGAACGATTAAAAGTAAAACCGACCACGGAAACGGTCCCGACGAATATGTTGTAGATTTAGATAACGCGGCTCCAGAGAGAATGGATCGGCGGAAAAACGATATCGCTGCTCGGAGAGTAATGGCCGGTTTTTCACGAGCTCGAAAACTGTTTGCTGAAATTAATAACGCAAGAGGCTGCGCTATCATCCGATCCTTTCCGTTATGAAATCTATCAGGAGATGTACGGAGCACGATAGAATCGGTGTCACTAATATTTCTCAGCGTCATTAGTATTTTCAATCAACGAACATGGGATTACTGATATCAAATTTTCAATCGTAGTTGGACGAAGTTCATTTGCATAGAATGTGAAAACAATTCAATGAACCGGTGGACGCTACACGTATACTCGTACGTAGAAAGTAGCATGGTGTTCGTGCGAACGCTTCGCTAGATTGGCATCGATATTTTACGTCTTTCGACACAGTTTCGCGGGTCCGCGATGCTCGGAACAAAGGGATCGACGCGGGAACGACCATTTATATCGTAAAAAGAGAAAATAAATGACGAGCATCCCCTTCGCGGAGCTGGCGCAGCCCCTGGACGATTGTCTGCGGCCGGTTTCCGGTATATCGGCACTGTATTCGGTAACGAAGAACGATCGAGGGAGGAAGGAGAAGGAGTTTCGCGCGTTCGCAAGGGGTAGAGAAAGAGAGAGCCGTCATATTGACGTACATGCATTCCGGTCGGCGCATATTTGTAATGCAAATCTTCTCGGAGGTCGAACGTGGTGGTGGCGGCGGGTTTGGGGGAGTTAGCCGGTGCAGATAGAAAGGGCCGTCCATGATATACACGCCGATGACAAATAGCCAGGGAGAGAGAGTCCGCTCGGTGCGGTTCGCGCACGATATTACCGAGGGCTACGCCCATACATTTCGCTCCGCTACCACCGCCAACGTCGACCATTGGATTTCCTTCCGTTTTCCGTGGAAATTCTGCCCCGCATCCACCCTCGACCCCGCCGCGTTCCCTTTTCTACGCAACCTAGAACCGGTATCACCGGGTCGCGAACCCATTGTCATCGCCTCTAATTGAACGCCGCTACGTTACTTTTACTTCCTACCTTCGAACAAACCAACGAAACGTCCGATCGCATGCGCTATCGGTCATCCACATCGACGATCGTACCACCTTCGACGCGTGACAGTTCCCCAAGTAATTCCTGTCGAATCCGGAGGATTTGCCTTCAAACGACTCTCCGATTGTATCCGTTTCTTGCTCTACTAAATTTATCAGAAGCCGGGTAAGTAGGCGATCGAAGCTTCGATGTCACTGCCAGTCGTGGTACGATCGAAGTGACATTTATCAGTCGCATTTCTGAAAAATATCAGCGTTCGAGGGGGGGGGGGGGGGGGGGGGGGGGGGGGGGGGGGCAGTTGCTCGCGCGACGCGGAGCGCGTTACTGTGTCGCGTCGGTGCGATGTGTCAGTCAAGCCTGTAATTCCATCACGCACGGTGAATTTGCTCCGGCGCGATTAACGTTGACCATGCAAAGTACAAGGAATCTCTGGGGTTCGGCGACCTTCCTTCCTCCACGGAGCCTTTCACGAGCTGCTCTGTCGTTTAGAACGGTTCGTTTGCGTCGTGATCGACAGCACATCCTTCCCGTGGACCGCTCTGCCTGCATCTTCGAACATTGCGAGGAGATTCCGCGAGCGTTTCTCTCTTTTCGTGTTCGATTCCCGAAGCGCGGAATATAAATACGTCCCGAGGGAGGTTCGTTGACCCGGCTCCGTCCATTTATAAACTCTTTTATAACCCTCTCTCGAACGTCGCGCGCCCGTGACGCTTCATTTATCCCCTGATCAGTCCTACACACGGGGATCCCATCCCTCTTCTGGCCGCGCCGTGTGGCAGAAAATTATGTAAGCATCGCGTCTAAAAACCGACAAAAGGCGTCCAGCTAAACGCAGCGGCGGGGTATTGTCAAAGGGGGCGGCCGACGGCGACCCCTGCCACTACCCCCCTTTCCGCCCTCGCACGAGCCGGTCGTTCGTCAAAGCCTCGCCGGCAACCCCTTCGAAAAGAAGGAAAGAGACGCAGGGGGTTAGGTCGCGCGCGCGTTTTGCTGCTAGGAACGCGCCGCCACGAAAGGATCCTCTCTTTTATCTCTCGACCCTTTCTCTTCCCGCTCTCGAGACCGTCGACTCTCTTGTTTCACCATGAAGATTCGAACCAGCGGAGCTAAAGGGCCGCGGCGCGCACGGCTTCCAGAAACAGCCAGGGGAAAAAGGAAGGAGACCGCTCAAGACTGAGGGCTCTGTGTTCTCGACCACACGGTCACCGCCCATTCTAAGTACACAAAGGTGCACGACGATGTCCATGCTACAATATCTAGTCGCCAAAAATCAGCTCTTCGGGCTCTACGCTAAATAGTCGAATCAAAGAAAAGTACCTAATACAAGTATATCGGGAGAGAATAGGTGACATCAATTGAAAGCGAAGTCTCGTTCCCGAAGTAGCAGCCAATAATTTCTTCGCTCAGCCCACTCCTGTGGAATGCCAAAGGTTCGTTCCAATCAGCGATCGTCCGCTGTCACGCGACTAATTCTCCCGTAATTGCATTACACTCCGAGCATTTTATGTTTCCGGCGACAGTTGATATTCCAGAAAATTCACGGTATAACAATGTTAATTTAGGAATGCCGCGCTTTTGGAGGAATCCGCCCGAAATCATGCAGATTCCGGGCATTAAATTATCCAAAAGTTGATGTAACATGTGTTTGTGAAAGGAATGCGTATAAATATGCATTAACGCGTGCATAATACGATATCCCGGTTCCCAGGGCAGCGTGTGGGTGAGCGGGATCGATGTCTGCATATTGTCCATCGTGAATCCGTAGAAAATTTTGTTCTCCACCCTACCAGGTTATTTACAGCCGGAGGTTTAACGATCTGCGATAAGAGAGAGAGAAAGAAACAGAGATCGTCTTCGATCCTCGCGATCCGTGTCGGTGAATCCTGTGAATCCTGAACGCGACGGTCAAACTGTGGCGTGTTATTATCCGCCCGTCCGCCTCCTGTCAATCGATTTTCCACGTACCCACCCCCCCTGCTATAAATGCAATATTCGCTGTTATAAATGCAGTGTCCCTTAATACCTTGCACGGGGCCAGTTTCGCCGAGCTGTTGCACGTCGTTGCATATGGATACGCGTTTACTTTGTTAACGCGGACACGGCCGGAACGATCCGGACACGAAAGGTGACGCGTCCGACGATTTCTCTCTCTCTCTCTCTCTCTCTCTCTTTCTATTCGTGTCTCTCCTCGGAACGCGGTGCATCGCGCCGCGGCGGAACCCGCGGAGATGCGTCGCGATAAAAAGTTCATTTCCGCAGCCGCGGCCGTATGTCGTTGCAACGACCCGTGGGGAAGGTCAGGAGGCGGCCCGCCGTGCCGTAACACCGCGTTCCTTTCTCCGTTCCGTGGAATTCCGTTACGATTTGCTCGCTGATGCCATCGCTGTTCCGCGAATCGCCGCCTCTCCTCTTTCTCTCCACTTGGTTCGGCATCATCCTCTCCGCATCTATCCTATTTAGCATCCGCTTCCTAAATTACATAGATACCCTAAACATCCAGCACACGCGAAATAAGATCCTGATCCTAATCGATGTCACTTTTCCCTTTCCGGAAATGCTCTCCGTGGCTTTGTTAAGGAGTTATCGGCGAAAAACACGGACCGTGCTTTTCGTTAATAGCTTCTTAACAGAGCCCCGGAGAACATTTCCGGAAAGGGAAAAGTTACTTCGAACGATTTCGGGAATCATCCTTTTCAAGGAAGTACAACATTATTGGAACTGCTTGTATTGAGATTTTCAAGATCTCGATCGAACGGTTTGGTAAAAGGACGTGTGTTGCGTTTAGCGAAAGTTGAAGACGCGTCTCGGCATGTTGCACCGTGTCCCACTGGTTGAAGATCTCTTCGGAGAATTCGAAGGATAGACAACCGCGTCCTCTCAGCTCGTCAATCCCTCTTCCACAGTCCTCGGTCGAACTGTGCCCTTTTAGACACGCGCGAAGCTAAACAGACCTCCTCAAAGCTAAATAAGCCGACAGGCTCTCGTCCAGAACGAAATTCTAGACTAAACTTTGCTCCCCACACTTGATATCTCCTTGGCCGAGGGGGACCGCGTCCGAGACCACCCAGCACGTGAAATTTCACGATACCCAATTAACGGGTAAGTAAGCGGGTTGTATCGGACCCGTTTCCTGGAGAGGGGTCGAAGAATTCGCGTCCGAAGACGGCGTTCCGGACGTTGACAGTAGTTCGTTACTCCGCCGGTGTCATCGCATTTTTCTTCTGGCGTTTCGTCGTCTGGAGCCGCGGGCGGAGCCGGGGGAGCCGAGTTTGGGATTATTGTGAAGCCGATCTCGGAAGTAGTTAAAACTTGGAGCTCGATGCCGTCACCGGTGTAGCGTCTGCCGGCGACGGTACCTTAATATTCTATATCCGGCGATGTCCGCGAGGTAATTGACTTGCGAGAGGAGAAAGATCCACCCCGAACAACGGGGGGAAGAGAAGATCACGGACAAACGGGGAGAACGAAAGTTGCCGGCCGAAAGGTATTTATATTGTCGCGATAGGGCGGGCCAGAAAAACGGAATATGCTGCGGAAGAACGAAAATTAGGGCTGCTGGGGACGTCTGGACCGACGCGGCGCTAGGATATCTTCTCCGGAGGATCGTCGGAGTTCTAACGGGATTAAAAAGGAGCGGCTCGGGAGGCCTGATTGAATTGCAACCGACACAGGAAGAGGCCTCGAGATAACGCTCGATGAATAAGTTATTCGTAATTCCGCGGGTGCGTTTCGCGGCGGCGCCGGCGCGGGAACGACCACCGCTTGGGAGGGGCGCTCGGGCATAAAATTATAATAAATTTGCCACTTTATGTAAAATTTAATCTGGCCTGATCGCCGGTTATATTATCGTTTTATGAATAGCCCCGGCTGTGTTGTATTTAGATGAGCGCGCGCAAGAAAGAATGTCTGAATACGAATACGGGTGCACGCGTAAGTATGAATAGTCAGGCGTTTTAATCTGCGAGATCACCGGTACAGGTTTTCCAATGGTAATAAAAAGTTTCTCAATATCGCGTCATTAAAGCCTTCTAATGAAATGAGAGACCCGTTCGTTCGCTCGATCGCGCGCACGCGTCCTCGCGATATCCCGTAGCCTAGAGGTATGCGGCCGCTCGAAATTCAACTGCGAATTCCGCGCCGTCGAGGTTTCCGGAGCGTACGCAATAAAACGATTTCTCGTAAAACACGAAATGGCCGTCGTAGCGATCACCGTTGTCCGTAATCTTCTCTTCCATCGACGAAAGGACAATTCCAACGACTCAAATGACAGATACAAGATACACGAGTGTAGAAGAATCGTGACGGGAAATCGAGAAATCCCAATCAATAGTTCAGAGGGACACGATTGGATTATGCGGGGTTGTTCCAATTTTAAAAGCATTTCCCGGCGGGAATTAACGAACAATCGCGAGCCTCGATTAATTTCGGCGAGTTTCCGCCGACCCGTTTTCATCAACGTCACTCGCGTCGCTTCTTGTGCCCGGACGACCAGCGAATCGCCGTTCCCCGGAACAAATTGTTATGGCCTCCGCGGAGTTGCTAAATGAAGACCCCTTACGAAATCGATCGATGACTGTCCACGGTTGTTACGGTAATTGCGTTAAGTTTTCAACGTTCGTTAACGATTTTTCTCATTTTACTCGCCGGGTGCTTGACCTCTTCCGAACGGCCGGGCCGGGCGGGCGAAAAATTCTGAATTTGTTTCATCCGTATCTTTACAAATTAATACAATCACCTCGGAGAGCCCTGCAATTAAGATTTAATTATTTTCGGTGAAGTCTATAAATAATTAATGATATAAATGAATTCGTATTCCCAAGAATTCTCTGTTAATTGGATAGATCTGAATATCTTGTGTGTGTGCGAATGTTGTTTAGTCCTTTCGTTTTCATAAATATAATGTTGTTTCTCGAGCGTCGATACGTGTTAATTCGTTGGCGGAGGCGTGCGTGCACACGCTCGCGGGTCGGTCTCGGATAATATAATGACCACTATTTACACAGCTGGATCCGAATCATAATCCCTAACCAACCGCGGACGAATGCGCCGCATGTTTGTTCCATTTACTCGAGGATGCTCTTCGAGAAGGAACTTTACGACCGGCCTGAACCGCCACCGCTGCCTCGCTGTCCGCGGTTCTCGGCATTCCGGTCTGTATTTCTGCAAGAAAGGGTCAGGACGTCGTTCCAGGGCGGCGGACCCCTTGTCCCGGCGCTTTGTTAAGCACAATAACTGTGCCCGGCGACTGCGAAACTCTAATTGTTACTTGGCAGCCAAATCGGATGGAGGATCCGAGGACTTGGTCACTTGTGCCATTGCATCGACAGCAGTAACTCTGAAGCGACGACACGGTGGACTGTACTAACGAATTTAGGCTACAGGCGACTACAGGAAAGCTGTTTCCCCTATGTTGATTTATAAATCGCGCGTACGAGATCGCATAAACATTTAATAACAATTCGCTCGCCTGTACCTTCTGCTAAGAATTATATTTCACTATACCGTGTCGTAAACCGCTGGCTTCGTGGATCGTAAACGGTGATTTGTTACATACCTGAAACAGAAAATAAATAGTCGAGATTAGAACGAGACAGACAATTAAACAGCCAGAGAATAATTCGTATCGGGTCGGAATTAATCCTAAAACCAACAAGCTCGTCGAACACTTATCGAAAGACGCGATTCGGCAGCTGGGATGATTACAGCTCGATTACACCCCAGGGTTCTAGTCCAGCGGCTTTAAAATCCGAGGATATACAGTAGCCGGTTGTTTGATGAACACAAGGCAACGATCAACAAGCTAACAGTTAATCGGATCGCGAAACTGTTTCGTAATAGTTTCCGGCTACGGTATAGAAAATCGGTGTTGGGCGAGTCGATGACCCAATTAACGCGTGCTCGCCCCGGGTCCACAATTAGAAGCCGACCATTTAAATCGCCGGGGGAATTGTATTCTAAGAGGGCGCGGTGTATCGCGATCATCGATCCCGAGGAAACTAGAGGAACCGGACACGAAGGTGGCTGTTTATCGCCTGAGAAATTCCTGTAATCCTGGTGACAGTAATCGTTGCGGATAAATTAGTGCCGCGCACGAAGTTCCCCTGGCCCTATCGTTTGCCGGTTATCAACGACAGAGGGACGGTGTACCGTGCTCGGTGTACAATTAAGAAGAGATTAGGAGTTGCCCGCGATCGGCGATTAGCCGTCGCTTTGGAAAAATGAGAGAGAGAGAGAGAGAGAGAGAGAGAGAGAGAGAGAGAGAGAGAGAGAAGAGGGCGACTCGGTCGCGGAAGCGGGCCCGAGGATGTCGAAAAGTATTAGCATCGCGGTCGCTTGATCTCTAATTGATAGGCTCTGTACAAACAGGAGCGAGCGCGAAATCTCAATTACCGATCCCGGGTTGGACCCTAATTACGGTCCCACTCGGTTCCGTGTAATTAAAATCAACCGGTGTTCTCTGTGACGATTAAATCTTTCGACGGACGGGATCTATTCGTTCCATCGAGTCGTGTACGAGACGAGCCTCGAGCTGATCCGTTTCCCCCCCGCGGAAGAGGAAGCGCGAACGTTTATCAACGTCATCAACGATATTTAACGCTTCACCGAAATTTGATTCTCCTGCGTTCGAAATATTGAACGAACGGTTAATTGCAACTGGACGGCAAAAGAAAGCGCTGACGTATCCCGTCGGTGTCCCGCGCGGAATGGAATTAACTAAAAACGGCCGATCGGCGAGTGGACGCGATCGTTTCGTCGGCTAAGACCAATTTTTACGATTACTATTTTCTGGTACTTCGTTAATTTTTGTCGACGCGTTTCTCGCCGAGCGAAGAGGGGCGCGGAAGGTCCGGCAGCGTCGTCCGACGGAACCCGATCCTTTAAAGTGCAGTAAAATTTACTTGAGTATTACTCCGGCCGATTTTACGATCATTCGAGATCAGGAATAAAATCCGCCGGTCAGCGCGGCGGACGGTCTTTTCAGAGAGAAAAGCAGCCGGGAGAGTCGGGGTTTGCTTTTATTTTCGAGCTGGGGAACTTATATACCGGGGAGGCTTTTAAATCGTGGCCGCGGCTTAAGAAACCGAGCGTCGGTAATCCGTTCGTTCCGATGCTACCAAACCGAACTGGTTTCAGGCCGTCCGACGACGACGTATGCACACACACGCACGCACGCGCACGCACACATACCCTCCCTCGTTCAGAGAAGCGAGGTTCGACCGTGCAATTTGAAATTCCCGGGCAATAACGGCTACGCTATCGCGATTACACAAGGTTTAATCGCCGCCCCGATGATCCTTTACGACGCCAAAGACCGCTCCCAGAAAGCCCGCGAAACGGCGAAGACGTGATAAATTGCGAAGGAGGTGGCGACTGAGGAAATCGTCGAAATGGAAACGAGGGCTTCCTCGTTTACGCCGTATCTGAAATTAAATATCGAATCGTTGCCCGCGCAATTCGGAAATACCGTGTTCCCATTATCCCCTCCTTGAGTCTCCATTCACACTCCGTTCGATCGCCGTTCCACCATGGTTTTCTATTTCTCTATCGCGCGGAGTCTCGTTAACAACTTCGCAGAGTATTCTAGCGTAACAGGTACACGAGAGCGATGGATTGGCAGTTTGCTTCTGGATGACCGATGAAGTTATAATTCGTTTGGCGACGATTCTAAAAAATAGTTTACTAATCGAACTCAAATTTTGCATACGTCTTCGGCACATCTGTGGCTTTTGTCGTTTGAAACAGCAATCGAGAATATAAAAATGTGGGGTTGCGTAAAATTTTCTAGGAAACGGGGCGAGTGTCAACTAACTGTACCGCAACGTTAGCTCCGAGCATCATTGTTCTCCGAGTTTAGGGTACGATGTTTCTCCCCCCGGAAACGACTCTACCTCTTTCGTCGACCATAATAGAGCGATACAGGCGACAAAAGAGCCAAATATTTTCCTCGAATAGGCCAACCCGTGCCCGTTTAGGGGCCGGCGTAAATTACCCCAGGTGTTCCTTCCTCGATCTGTATTTCGAAGTCTAAAACACGCGATCATCTATTAGACTCGTACCGGTGTGTCGTCATGGCGAACGTATCCGGATCGGGCTCTAATGCCTGGAAACGGAGTTTAAGCCTCGTGCAGCGGCATGACTCGAAAAGTTAGGGAGGGCGGTACAAAAGGTTCACGGAGAAAAGGGGAGAAAGAGAGAAAGAGAGAGAGAGAGAGAGAGACTGGCACACACAGTTGCCGGGGGAAAAGAATCTACCTGTGTCGGCCCGGTGCTACCGGGAAAAATGCGTTTTCCATTGCCGAAGAAATTTATGGGCCTTGGACAATACGAGGACCGATGCGCTCGTTCCACGACAAAGCTACGCGTTCCGCTCTTCTTCCCTTTGAATTCGCTGCACGTTACCGTCCTCCCCGGCGCTGTTTTCCCTTGCCCTTTTCATCGCGCCACCCGTCGTTTCAATAATTTCTGCCGTGTGTTTGCGTAAGCACGTCGCACAATGCCGGCGCCGGACATCTCAATTTTCCGTCGCGCTCGCGTCGTTAGGAACTCCTCTTTTTTTTTCTATCACCTCCTGAAATTCATTAATCTAGGCCCGACGGGATCCGACCAAAGAAAATCGAGTCAATTCGCAAAGTTCGACAGACCTTCTCGTGCCTCGCTTTAGACTCAGAATCAAAAGGTAAATTTCGGATGTAGCCTACGTTTTTAACCCTCGTTCATCCCTTGCGTCGATTCAACATATTTTTCACCACTGTCGATTTGACATCGAGGGCTGTGTTACGAGTTAAGGTGAGTACGTGTCGAATAAAAGAATAAAGTATATTCTTTAACGATAACATCCCAGTTAAGTACATATATACAGGGTACGGCACACGTAACTGTCGCCACGATTTTTCAGGTACTTGCGACAGTTTGACAAAAAAATGTTTCCACAACGAAAGTTACATATTAAAATGTACAAAATTACGGAATCTATTTTTTCCGATATAAAGTCAAACATACAGGGTGCTGTTTAAAAAAGTCAAGGTCACCTTGACTTGGCGAAGCGAATCGACGAGGCGAAGTTGACACGCATGCTCGGCAAATATTGTCCGCCGATAAATTGCGAGAATATGGAATGAAACGGAGTTTCCTCGGTTAGAAGGTTAAAGAACGTCCGCTCTAAAATGCAAAAAGTAAAATTGAACTGGCTTGGAGATATAGACACGTCGAGCGAGTCAGCTCGGCGTCGCTGTGTTTCGATTACAAACTCCGAATCGTGTTGCGGTGTTTATACACCGTGGCGAGGTGCGCCCCCGGTCGCATTAAAAAAGATGAAATATCCCGAACAGCGACGCAATGCGACAGCGTATCTTTTTGCGGGGGCGGAGGATCAAAGTGGGAGTGACGACGAAGAGGGACGTGGACCTTCGATCCGGACCAGTTCTTTCGCGATACTTCTACGAATTATGCGGATTGTGAAAGTACGTGAAACTCGACCGAGAAAAAAACGAAGGGAGTTTTCGGCGAGAGGGTGGAAATGTGCGATGGAGGCTGGGGGAATAAAAAGGAACATTGGACCGCGCGTGCACTAGAGAATTTATAGGCCGGCGCACCGAAACCGAGCGCAGAATTGTGAAATATTCGAACGCTTGCTGTAACTCGGCGTCATCGTCAAAGCGCGCGACGCTTTTTCCCCGACTCTTCTTTTTACGGCGTATCGGATTTTGTTGCGTTCCGCGCGTACCCGACCGAATCGTGACCCTCCGTCGATACCTGGCCAATACCGTCCTCGCGAAATTATCGGACCCGCCAAATCCGAAAAATATAATTCGTGTCGATCGATCGACCGGCAACAGTTGCCTGAATTTTGACGGTTAAGAAGAACGCCGATAGACCGAACTGCGCCGCCGGAAAAATAACATCTGAAACGCTCGAAAAACGTTCGTACACTTCATTAACCGTGCTCTGGCCACCAGAACTCGGCATTGGGTTATCAACAAATTAAATTACGCGACTCGCGAAAAATATACGCGGCAAAGCAGGATGAATGGACTCCCCACGGCAAACGCATATTTAAAAAATTTCACGGCGCGGACGAAATTCCAGCGGAGATTTCGCGTCGGGTTTTTCCTTCAATTACGCTTTGTCCTCAAAGTATGCGAACGTACCCGGTGTTTTCAAATTCAGTTGGAGAAGGATTTAACATTTTTAGTTGGCGAATTCGTGTTTTATAAATGTTGGAAGGAAATAAAGATCTCTCTAGTGTGCTGGATAAATTTTTGTTGAAAAACCAAGATATATAAATGCGCGTTCCATCGAGTTCTAAAGACGTACAGACGCGGTAAACGCATAAAAATCGGGCAATCAAAAAATCAAATGGGGCAGCTGGATTGTCAGCGTCGATCGATTCGTTCGGAATCAAAGTTGTCGGAATCCGGGGAAGCATCGCATCCAGGCAGTTTATTCAATTTCACGGGCAACAGAGTCGCCGACTCCGGAAGATCCTTGCGTGGCGCGGGTCAGGCCAAAGTGGCTTGCGGGGATGCCCGTTGGGAGCGAGTAAAAACCGTCCAACTATCAAATTCCGTGGAACTGTCGTCGTGGGTACGATAAATACGGGCGGCTTGTCGCTTAATGCGCCTCACGGCGTGTCCCCACAATTCCGTCGAAAATTCAGGCATTCAGGGAGGTCGCGTCACGTGGAATTGACCGTGTTCGCGGCCGGAAGGCCACCGGCGAGCTTCCGGCATCGAAATCGCCGGGCAGAACGATCGGGAAGGGCGCTCGTCTTCAAGAGAGAAGGAGGGGGCGGGCGTCGCTTGTCCCGTAACAACGGGCTTCCTTTCTTGTTCCCGTCGCGTCGTCTTCTCTGGCCACGAATCGAACCCGCGGACGTGCATTTCACGCTCGTAGTTCGTGGTCCCGTCGCGTAATGGGTAATCGTAAACTAGCCAAGATTTCCAGTCACGTACGGGAAGTCCGTTCGAAGCGGCTCGTCTCGTCTCTCTCGTTCTCTTTCTCTCTCTACTCTCTCCGGGGTTCGTGCTATCGAAGCGGTTTAGTGCAGCAGCAGCTTTGGACTTGGACCCCTTCGACCGAACAACCGCCGGAAAACATGCTTACTCTTCGTTTCCGCGGCTAGAAAAAAACGAAAAGAAATCCACGGGCACGGGATCGCGCGACACTTTGCGGCCAGCAGTTTCTGTCGCTCGCGGTCCCGATGTTAACGACCGCGACACTCTTGCAATCAACCCTTGTTCACCGGATTCGTACCCTTTATTGTCGCCGTAATGTGTAATCGTAAATTAGGCGGCCGGTTTCCAGTCACGTACCCGTTGACCAAGACAAGGTTCTCTCTCTCTTTCTCTTTCTCTCTCTCGCTTTGTCTCTCTTTCCGGCGTTGGAGTAGTTCGTCCGCCACCCCTCTTCCGCGTATGGTTATCCGCGTAGCCGAGGAAATAAGGAGAGGAATACGTCGAGGGGCAAAGGGAGATAAGAGATCGATGGAGATGAGCGCGCATAAAACGTGATCGGGTAATGCAATAGATGAGAGATCGATTGCGTTTTCATCCTCTCCGCGAGTCAACATCCCCCAGCATCTGTCTCCGTCCGGCCAGTCCGGCAGCTTCGGTCTTTGTCCGCCCCCTTTCCTGTTCGTCTATCATGGTCTCCTTTCACCTTCGTATCCGTACGTGACTCGTACCTACCGGGTAGTCGTGCTACGAGTACGTGCATCCTGTTATATAAGGAGTTTAAATTGAGTATCAATTTTCACCAGCCAGCCAGCCAACCAGCCAGCCAACCAGCCAGCCGGTGCGCATGTTCGTGCTGGCGCGTTTCAACACACGGGAAACAAGCCTGGACAGGGAAGCGACTTCGAACGAAGCAACGCCATCTCGATTTTCTGGCTACCGATCGTCAAGAGAACGAATGCCTTTCAACGGTTTTTTCACCTATTCGATCCGGCACCGTAATCAAACCGGCGCTGCGACGCCTCTTCATCGGATCGACTACAATCGTTCAATCACCTTATCTGCTTTCTCTGTTCGCGGGACGCGTTTCCCATTTATTGTATCCTCTCGCGCTCTGTTTTCCAAGTTTTTTTTTCATTTGAATCGCTGACCCCGATTCTTCCGTTACCAGCGAGAGCGGCAGTCATTTCATTGAAATAGTTGGATGCGCACCGGTCCGGCGACTGCGGTCCTTTGTCCCCAATTTCAGTCGGGTTTTTATGCCGCCGCGTTTTTAACCCGCGTCCCGGAAAAGTTTGGAAAACATCCGAGAATCGAAAGAGTTGCTGGAAAATGCCTGGGATCGTTGAAACAACTCGGAGAGCCGTTTGTGTGTCGAGAGAGAAAGAGAGACAGAGAAAGAGAGAGAGAGAGAGAGAGAGAGAGAGAAAGAGAGAGAGCTAACGCAAAAATAAGTAGGCTAGGCCGCGGTTAGTTAGACTCTCTGCCAAAAATGGAGCCGGCTGAAACTGTTTCCAGAATTAAATTCCGATTCGGCCCGAACGCGAACGGTGTTCCGCGGATGATCGATCGGACCGCGATCGCCGTAGGTTCGCGACTTTCTCCGCCGAGGAGCATCACGTGCGCGTAATGGGTCGCGAAAGCGGATCGGGCGGGAAAAAGAGTGTCGGTATCTGCTCGTGACGATCTGCGGAAGCGCGAAGTGTCAAAGGAGCGTGGAAAAGTGTGTCACGCGAGCGAACCCCGGGCTAGAAGTTCTCCATCACGGAAATTCAGAGAGCCGTCGCTTTCGCGAGCAAACAGCTGGGAAGCTATGGCGTGGCGGCTTTTCAAGAAGTTTGCGATTCCAGGAACCGGTGTACGTGGTACAGATGATTTTTTTCGCGAAATAAAAAATGTGCCGCCGATTAATAGTTTCTCGCGAATTCGTGGGACGACGAGAGGAGAAGTGGGGGAGAGGTAGAGTACAGAAGAAAGTCGAAGAAGTCCTCGAGGAAAATTTCTGTCGTCGTTGAAACGGCCTCGCGCGTGGTTCACGAACAAATGGCTCGGCAGTCGCGATATTTCACGCGAAGTCCTCGTTACCGATGGAACAACGGTCACGGAGGCTCGTCGTACGCAACGAATAATCCCTCCCCCGTCACGGGGAGAACGACGACTCCTTTAATCGTCGCAGGAATCGTTTAATTACACGTTACGCGAGCATGATTTCCGTGACGAGGCTCGCGGGGCAGGAAGATGAGGGGGAGGGAATAAAGGCTCGCGGGAGTGGTTCTTTTCGATGGTGAGAGCTTTCAGCCGCTCTCTCTCTCGCTCTCACTTTTTCTCTCTTGGTTCGCGCCAGACGAACACGTTTGATCCCTTTCATTCGAGAACGCCGGGATAAATATCCCGAGCATTATAATATTTCTCGAGGGTCGGCCCGCGCCTCGTCAGGGGAGTATTAGATGGTCGCGGAGGGTCCACCCGCCTCCGGGTGCTCCCTCTGCTCGCGTGTCCTCCTCCTGCGCACCCGCTCGCGGAACCGACGTCTCGTTTAGCCGTTGCCGCGGGACAACGGCGCGGCGGCAGCTTACCATGTGCATTTTAATTACGACATTAAGTCCCGGGCTCGTTCCGAGCAGCACCGAGAGTCCAGCCTCGACTCGTGAAAGGGAGCCGGGTTGCGCCCGGTACCGGCCGCCAGGAAAATGGCGAAACACGCGCAAACTGTCTTCACGAATCGACCGAACGATCCCGCCAGAGCTAACCAGCGTTGTCTCATGAATTTTCGAAAGCACGCCATTCTATTTCGAACGAAATTCAACCCTCCGTCTACACCCTTATTTTTATCGACGTTTCGCATGCAATTATATCCAAACGTACAGAGTAGTTCTTCTACTCTTCTTAAAATTGTCAAAAATTGTCTGAGGGCGAAGTTGTTGGATTCGGAACGATGAATATTGTTTTCGAATCCGCCGCATACGTAGCCACGACGTTGAATTAGAAAGGAAACAATGATATTGTAAGTAGACTCCGGACATTTGTGCAAAATAATATGCAACAGATCACAGATAATTTCGAGTTATCAGGAGCCAGTCCGTGCAGTCCGTTTGTATTTTTCTGAAGCCGAACGACGTATGTAAAATCTGGTACAGCAGCCGAGAGGTAGCTCGAGAGCCATTAATATCGCAGACAGAGAGCCCGAAGAATCTCGGACAGACAGAATAGCAAACCAGTCTCACAATTTGCTTTCCACGGGGTTCATGGATCGCGGATTCCCGGAAGCCTGTGAGTCGAGGACACAGGCAGTTTCGCGTAATGGCCCACAAAAGGCGCGAGTCGAGTGAAGTTTAAAGAAACTTCGGACCCCTTCAGATATTCGACCAATAACGTGGCAGGGCTGCTTGTATACCGGCAGCCGTTGAAATCGGGGGTGGAATCTTTATCGATGGCCCGAAGTCGTCCTCTCCGCTGTCCGTGTGTACCTCTGGTCCTCCCGTTCGTTTGAAAAGCAATACAAACGCTTCGAGCTAGTCGGCACGACACTCCTCTCTGGCCTTTTTCAGCGCAGCCGGACCGATGGAACGCGAAAAGGGGAGTCGAAAGAAACAGGCAAAAGGCAGATCGTGCACCTCATAAAGTGCCGCAATTTCCGACAGCCATCGCGACCGCCCTCCTCCACCCCGGCAAATCGAACCCGTACCCCGTGCGTGTATTTTAAATCGCGAGCCTCGTCGACGGTTCTTGGTTCTCGAATCGTGCCTAGAGGAAGTTCCTCGTTTCGGGGCAATTTTCCGTGGAAGTCGATCCATTCTGAACCCCCCCTCGAAGAGGTTCTCGTTACCAGATGTTTCTTCCTGTAAACGATTTTCGTCGAAATTTCGTCCTCCGGAAGATGGATCGGTACGTTCGAGGAGCCAGCCAAGAGCGGCGTGATGAATGAACAGGCATCTCTTTGGTCACGTACTTTCAAGTGGCTGCTCATCTTTGGCCCGAGTTTTTGCGCCGCGAGAGACAGTCTTGGAATATAAAGCGGAGCTCTCGGGAGATGTTTTTCTTCGTTATTAGGCTGACGGATGGCGTCTCGAATTTCAATCCGAGTCCGTCAGGACTCCACGAACGCGCGTTGCTACTATCTTTCCCAAGACCTTCGCGATCCTCCGGGCGCGTCGATGTTATCGAGTGTCTTCGAATGAATCGCGCGTTCATTTTATGCTCTATCCAAGATATACCGCATGACAGTCGTTCGACGAGTACGCCTATATCCGTCCGGACTTTGAACATCCTTTTCTTTGCGCGAGTCGTCGGATGTATTTCTTCGTGGACGATGACTTCCTCGTCGCTCTAAGATATAACGAAACCGTTTTACGTCTGCACCGCTGAAAATTATATTTGAAAATGGTACCAAAAACTCTAGACTCTGGAGATTTTGTGGGACCTAAACATTCTTACGTAAAGTTCTCGCCGGCTCGCCGCGAGAACGTTCGCGCATCGATAGGTCCGGCAACGTGGAATTTCGTTGGCTGTTTTACCCCGTCTCGTTTCTGCCACTCTTTTTTAATAATTAGTGGCATCGCAGGAAGCGGTGGAGGGGATTAGGGAACAATGAGAATTAATGAAAAGGGCAAGACGAGGGGCGCGACTACGCGAGCGAGGAATAATTTCGATGGGCGTCGAGTTCGCGTTGCGAGGGTAACACTTGTAATTTCGTTCTCGTTGGGAAACAACTGCCGGCATCCCGCTCGTCGTTCTCTTTTTCCGCGGGCTCTTCCTCTCGCGCGTTTTCCACCCTCGTCCCATGCAACGCTGCTCTCGTGGGCAGCGGCAATTATAAATTGTCCGTAATTTCGTTTACTTTGCCGCGGCCGTGTCTCAAAAAATAACACAATGCAGCCGACTCGTCGGTTCTCGCGGATTGTCTCGTGCACGCTAATTTACACCATCGTTTCGCAGAATTTCTGGCTGACGAATGGACGAGGATTCAGCGTACGTAGAAGCACAATTAGATCTGCATTATTCCGACGCGTTCCTTGACCCACGAATTGAACATTTATAGCGACAACCGCTGGCAAAACTCGCCGAAATTCCGCTGAAAGGACACGACGGCTAGAAACGAGAGACCCGATTAAAAAGATCTTTAGACTTCAAAAAACAGGAGGGAAACGAGGCGTGCGCCGCGGCAAACTATGTAAATTCAGGATTACATAATTAAACAGTTACCGCGAGGTGCTGGGAATTCTGTTCCTAGTAATATCTAACCTCGATCCTTTATCGCGCCGATACCGCTTCCCCTCACATAATTTCCGCGTTACATAAATTCACAAGTCACTGTTTAATTTCGAGTTACATCTCGCGCCAGCTGGTAGCGTTCTTTTTTCCACGGGGTCGTTCTCCTAATCGCTTTATATTTGTCAGCAATTAGAAAAGTGTGGGAACGAGCACTGGCCGCTGCCGACGACGGCCGGCTGCCTCTCGAGGAATTAATTATTAATCTTAATCCAACTGCGTCGGTCCGTTCTTCCCCTAATTCTTATTTCAGGAGAACGCGGTAAGACGTGGTTGGGCGTGTTAAAAATACATTAAATCGTGACTGTTGACTGTCCCGCAGAGAGACAGAGAGAGAGAGAGAGAGAGAGAGAGAGAGAAATGAGAGCGCGGTCCATTAATTATCGAGCGCATTTATCGCCCGGTCGGATTAAGACGTCGCGATCGCGGCCCGAAGCCGCCGTTCGTTTCCCCGGTGAGAACGAAATTCCATTGTGTGGAGGGTGCGCGTTCGAAATCCGTGTTCCCTCGGCGGGGCCCGTGAAAGGACCCGCGAAAAGGAGCAGCGCGTTGGAAGACGAATGGCCGGGCGTAATGAAGAATAAAAGCCCGCGCGAGCCGGCCGCGCTCCACTGAAAACTCTTTTAAAAAATGACTGCACGCGCCCGGACCACCTAGGTGGCAGCGGGCCGAGGTGAAACGTATACGCACACGAGAGAGAGAAAGACAGAGAGGAAGAGAGAGAGAGAGAGAGAGAGAGCACACGCCGGGGATCGACGTCGGAGAGTCTCGATCGTGTTGTCTCACTCGGCGAGGGAGATCCTGCCGGCAAGAAGTCGACAGTCTGCCGGGGATTAATTAAAGAAATTCCCGGGGCATTGTCGACGCTTTCCCAGCGCGAGACGGATCTTTTCCAGGGCCGGGCCCTCTCTCCCCCGATCGCCGGGAGCAGCCACGTCGGCCGGCCACGACTGCCGAAGACAAATCGCCGGTATTTGCATTTTTAAGCGACATAAATTAAGCCCCGCTCCGAAAAACCGCCGGCAAATGTCGAGCGCCGGTGACGCGCGGCCCCCTTCTGTGCTTGTCCCTAAGCGGAGGACGAGCATTCTCGTGCACACGCACATCTCATCAGCCAGCTGATAGCTCCAGCGACGTTGACGTCGTCGTCAAGGATGGGGAGCGGCGAGGATCGAATCCGGACCGTGCGTAAAAGAGCCGATCGACGCCATTTTTTTGCGGCTTTCTATTTTATTCGGCTGTAAAGCAGCGTCGGCCTCGACACGGCGATATAAAGTGCACGCCATAAGCGGACACGGGGCGGTGGAGGACGACCAGGATGGCCAGGATGGCCAGCTGGAACGCAGCCACCGATTGGTGGAGAGACCGTTCGAGGATTCACCGTTAAAAAATCAAAAACTGCTGCCGCGTTTTGCAATTACGCGCGCGCGAGGGTTCGATCACCTCCGAGTATCGTTACGACTTCCTCGTTGCAACGGACCTGCTCGACGCAGAACCTTTTCGACGGTCACGAGATCGTGGACGGACACACGCGACCTTGGACTTTGCGAGGTAACAAAATACTCGATTCAATTAGCAAAGGAACTCCACGCTGGAATCTGACCGCTGGATAAACGAACTGCTCCGAGCGAGTCTATTCAATTAAATACTCCTCGTTAACTCCGATCGCAGAACGGGCCTCGCCTCGAAACGTTAACGGCTGCGACTGGCACCGTGCGTTGCTGTTTCTTGCTTCGCCGGTTTTTGCGTGCGGGTGATTATAACGTTAACGCGATCGCTGGTTGAACGGCTATGCTCCAATTCACGGAAACACTATGGGCTTTTTCTGGAGCTGCGACGAGCTTGACCTACTGCTTTTGAAAAACTTTTCAGGGTCATTTTGATCGAAGCGTCCATTGTCCTAATCCACAAAGAGTCGAAGCAATAAATTCCGTTTCATATACAATGCGACGTTTCAACCGTGCCCCAAGGATTAACATCAAATCACCGAAACCAGTGTACGGGACGTGGTACATGATTCGGTCAGCTAATAGAAAACGTAATCACTTTGCATTTTAACATCCCGATTGGATGGAAGACCGAATGGAGGATTTTTCCGGGAAACAAATAGAAGAGGCACCCGCGGCAGTCGACCGCGATTAATTACTTAGCGCTTGCGGGACAAGTACGCGTGCACGGTAGCGCTGAGAACGGGCGTTAATTTTCTTTCGCCGGGACTCGATTTCGATTTCTATCGGGGTCTCTGTGGGACGGTTTGACCACCGCTTAAATTCGTTCGATCCCGGGCGCGGCGGTGGCGTCCGGGCTCTCTTTGAAGCCCGATCAAGCCCGGATTCCCTTCAGGTGAATGGCACTTTCATCGCGTGAAATGAGCAGTCGACGACGCGACACGGAATGATCGGAATCGGACCGACGAAGGCTTACGATAATCTCGCCTGGAACACGCCGATTACGCCCGGTTCTCGTTTCACGGTGTTTCCCGACAAGCGTTCGGCGATTCGCCACGAGCGTTCTCCGGCGCCCCTACAATTCATCGCCGTTGTACACGAGTCGTCTACCGGGACGATCCGCACCGACCGCACGGAACACCGCCATCCCCTGATGAGATTGCGAGAAAGAGGGTGCCGA